>VDFB02316304.1:0-15685 GCA_007258455.2 Sequoia sempervirens
TTTTTATCATGCTTGAGGGCGGACTTTGGAACTTCTTTTCCATATGTATTTTCTTTTTACACTTAGCCAAAAATCAAATTTCATTTTCCGAGGCATCAAATACTAAGTCAATTTCATGAAATTTTTCTCCCCAAGGTAAGATTACATAGGCAAGGCATCTATACTTAGCCAAATTTTGAAATTTCTTCCTTGCTCTAGGCTAGGCGGACTTTGCTAGCTTCTTGCCAAGCCTTCCTTGAGGTGGGCGGACTTCAAGACACTTTTTCCTTTATGCTCGGGCGAACTTTCCACTCTTTATGGCATCCATTCTAAGTGCAAGGGCGGACTTTCCATGATGCTTGCCATTTCCTTCCAAGTGTTGGGGCGGACTTCATAAATGTCTTTCCATGTGAAGGGCGGACTTCAAGAAGTTCTTGCCATTCCTCATCTCCTCTATGGCAGACTTTGGAGAATCTTTGCCATTCTCCATGGGAAAATTTCAGACTTATACCATTTTTTTTCTTTGATCGCCATGGATTTCATGCTTGCCTCTTCGCCATATGCTTTTTCCTCTTGATTTTTCCAGATTTTTCATTGATTTTTGCTTTATTTTTGCTTGTTTCTTCGATTTTTTTACATCTGGTGGCCTGGTTTTGATTCTAAAAATGGAAATGTTGACTCCATGACCAGGGTTGATTTTCTAAAAATAGAAAAAGCAAAATCCCTAAAAAATAGGGATCCCAGATTGGTCCAAAAATGCCAAAAATGAAAAAAGCAAAAAAACAAAAATCCCTAAAAAATAGAAGTGCCAGAATTGACTCAAAGCACAGACGATCCTCGTCTTCCGAACCTTCTGAGCACTTCCATGACATTTAGGCACTGTTTCGGGCTTGAATTCTCCAGTTGGCTCGGGTGATAACTCAAAACTCTAACTTGAAACTCTCAAAGCAATGGCCTTATGAAATTGTTGCGCGAAGGAAAAACCCTAGAAAAACAAACTACTGGGGGTCCCCATTTGCAATGGGGTGATGTGTGAAAAGGTCACAACAGTCCCCTAAAGGGGAAATGTTTTTGAGAGTAGTGGATCATGAAGGGAGGTGAAGGATGGTGAATTTATTGTTAACATTCTTTGTCAAACCATTGAGGAAATGGGCTCTTGAAATGTTGTGCAAGTTACAGACAATGCCAAAAATTGAAGAGTGGTTGGGTTATTGGTTGAGGAGCATGTTGATGTGTTTTTCGTGACCGCACCAACGCAGAATAAAGTCGCCAACGGCTACCCTATCCTCTCTTGATCAAAGTATTCCGCATGCTAAGATTGCAAGAAAGTTCATGCGTTCAACTCCAAGGTTCTTTTAGTGCGAATAGGCTCAGTTTGGCTTGATGTGATTTGCTGGTATTTCAAGGGGACTTATGGAATTGTTCAGCAGCGGAGAAGGAATTCAAATGCTCAAAAGATTTTCCTATGAAGCGCGGGTTTCCTAAACTAACCAGAAAGTACTGAATTGAAAGGGGGGTTGCAGGGCTTAGAGAGTCTAAATCTATTCTAAGGCGTGGGATATGGAGCTCAACTTCAGCAAACTTCAACCGGACTTCGCTTTGCCTCGCATCGGACAGCTTCCACGGAGTCGGTGCAATCTTCAAGGGAGATGACTAAAGATGTTCAAACCACCACTTGACATGAAGATACTATCACAACGACGCATACCATCATTCAAACTGTGATTGAAGTTAGGCCCAAACGTTTCCAGTTGACCACACAAGGCGCATTCACCATCAGCAAATACACTAGTGGTATGGATAGACGAAGTTGCTTAGATCGAACACCACATTCCACAGTTAACATCTACTTGCATGGAATAAAAATTATACTACTTTGAGCTACCATTTGAATCCGAAGGACGAAGAAACCTTGCTAGCTACTCACAACAAAGACGAAATTCACCATCAATGAAAAACTCTTTTATTGAGAGAGTGTTCACAACAATTTCTTACAAAGTTTTCAAAGGGAAAACTTTCCCTCTTCTTCAAGCTACACTATCAATCTATACTAAGCTACTTCTAAGTTGTCCCTCTACTCTATGTCTATTCTAATCTTCTCTACTGTCTACTTTCTAATGAATTACAAATGAGGGGGACTCCCCCTTTATATAGCTAGCCAAGTCCCAAAAGACGGCTAGGGTTACAATCAATAGAGTGGCCAGAATCGTGCCACCTCAGCCCTAAACAAGATTTGCCCTAAAAACTGCCACAAAGGAGAGTGGGGTAATAAATGCGCCATAATGTCCACCATCATCCTTCTAGAAGATTTCGTTTGTAAACGCGTTCACACTGTTCTTGATCTTCTTCTCGACTTTTCTTCTTTAACTTCTTTGTCACTTGAGCTAACACTTAGCCAATTTCTTGCAACTTCTTCTTCCTTCGAGATTGAAACTTGTAACTTTATCCTCCTTCGAAGGTTGTGATATCATCGTGCTTCACCACTTCCAAACATCGTGCTCTGGCCTCAACGCTCATCCTGCAAAACAAGCAAGGAGAAAAGCATTAGAAGTTTAGAACACTTCATAATGTAAACTTAACTCACTTACCAGGATTTTCATGCTTTGATCTCCAAGCGTTCATCGCCTTCACTAGCCAACTTCACGTTCAAATTCTTCATGCCTTAGCCAAATTTTCAACCCATCTTGTATTCTGCCTGGGCACACTTCATTCTGATGTTTTATCCGACTCAGGCTCAAGAAAATCCTCAAGGGCATATCTTCTACTTCAACTGCATCTTCAAGAAATTCATTTCACCTGCTGGAGCTCTGACAACCTTGATTTTATTCATCTCTAGCTCAAGAAAGCTATCTTCACGAAGAGCTTGGGCAAATTCACCTAAGAAGTTCCTTTCAAATTCATTGTCTGGAGAATTTCACCTTGAAAACACATTTTCTTCATTTTGCCTTAGAAAATTTTAAAATTTTCCCTTAGGAAGATTCATCAACCTGGTGCCCATCAAAAATCTTCATCCTGAAAGTCGCAGCGAAGCATGGAAGACTTTAAAATCAACTCCTCATCGATAATCTTCAATACCCAGAAGAAAATTTCCTTCAGAACGCGACGAACTCATGGGTCCCCAACGAATGGGTTCATTTAATTTTCTTGAATTTTAGGACCTTAGAAAATATTCTTTCATCAAATTTATTTCATTTCTTCACCCTGGAGCGTATTTCTTTACTCTGACTTGAAAACTTTTATCAACCCCGTGAAGCTGGCAGTCACTGACTTCACCTGTGGCAACTCTGCGAGAAGAATTTATTTCACTTAGAAGATCTTCCTGCGAGCACACCACATTTCACTTCCATCATCTTCAACGCCTCAAGAAATTTTTTTATTATTTGGTAACTCCAACGCCCTAGCAATATTTGTCAACAACTTGTATTCTATTTCACCACGCCTAGCATATTTAAATCTCTCCTCTTTGTGCCTTGGGCACATATTACACTTGCTGAGGTGGACTTGGCTTCCAACGCCTTAGGCATTTTACTTCACCCTAACCACCTTTCACTCTACACTTTACCTTTTTCATGGCGCATTTGGGGGGATAGGAAGGATGGGCGCATTTGAACACATGTGAAGGACGAGTTTCACACTTAGAAAAGTTTTCAAATCACCTACTTGAAGAGGGCGCAAATGAAGGTATCAGGAGGATAAACAAGTTGACACCTTGACTTGTCTTTTTCAAACTTATTCCATCATGTAGCTTGGGCGCATTTGGCTTGTAGTGGAGAATAACTTTCTAACGCCTCCCCTTTTGACTTGTTGACTTCAAATGTGGGCGCATTTTGCATGATGAGAAGGATTACCTTTACCACGCCTCCAACAAATGACCTTTCAGCTTCTTTATTTTTGTCTTGACATGGCTGCTCTTGGGCGCATTTTGCCTATGCAGGAGGATGAATATCTTTGACTTCTTTGACCAGCTTGTTGTTGGGCGCATTTTGGCTAGGCAAGTGGATTAAAAGCTTTGACCTTTTGACTTTCTTGCACTTTTGGGCGCATTTTACATGGGCTGCAGGACGAGATTTGATACTTAGAAAATTTTCATGCTTGGCTTGAGGGGTGGGCGCATTTTGCCCCTGGAGGTGGATGAAACTTTGCCTTAGAAAAATTTTCATGCTTCCACCTCACTAACTTGGGCGCATTTTGGGGTGGCAGGAGGATGAACTCATTTCGTAGAATATTTTTGATCATCTTGAAGGCAAGCATGGCGCATTTGGAGGAGTTTGCTGGATGAAACTCAGACTCAGACATTTTTACCTTCTTCTGCTAGCTTATCCATGCCCTGCTATAAATAGTAAGCCTCCCGATTTTGCATCTCTGAAGCTCGAAACGACTTGAAATTTTGCACACTGCATCCTCGCGACCTCGTTGTCCTGTCGACACTGCCACTTCTAGTCACCCTGCTATTTTTAGCCTGTTTCTGAAGGTGGTTTGCTATAAATAGCAACTGCTTATTTCTGATAGCTCCACTGCTCCGATCGAGTTGAAATTTGAATGAGGTGCTCCTCACCCGCGTGACGGCTAGCGACAACGGCGCATGCACTTTCGATTTACTATTGTGTTCAAATTGACTTACTATAAATAGTAAAGTGCTGGTTGACTTGAAATTTTACCCGTGAGATAGCGAGGGGCCCGTCGTGGTGGTTTACCCAGGTTTTGAAAAATTCTGACTTTTAAGCACCCCTTTTGGGTCGAAATTTGGAAACCCTAATTAAACTCTGCATGCATATCAAATGATCTCTGTTTCTCTTAAGTTTTTGTGGCCTGCGTCGGCTCATTGATTTTGAGCTGGCGCGGGAAGCGGCTGCCGGGACACACCTGCTAAAAATAGCAAGTTCCTTACTGAGTGAGTATCTTCATTTGCATGTCACACCATCGCAAAGCTCTCGAAAAACCCATCAGGAATCATCTGACATGCAAAAGAAACCCTGACATGCAAACCCTAAAAATAGCCTCAGAAGACTGAATTCTAAAAGTGGTCGTCTCGTTTTGCATGTTATATCATCGCGAAGGTCTCGAAAAACCCAGAAGGAATATGCCAACATGCAAAGAAAAACTCTGCATCTGAGCCCTGAAATTTGTCCCGGAAGCTGGACTGCTAAAAATAGAAAGTAGTCTATTTTCGCTCAAATTTTGCACGTGAATAGCCTGATGTACTCTGAATACAATGTGACTGTCAGAATCTCAAAAATGCTGACGAATTGTCTGCAATTTCACACTTACTAAAAATAGTAAGTACCTCAGAATCTGATGAAATTTTAGTGAAGGCCTGCTAGAAGCACACTGACAATAGTGTTAGTCTTTATTTTCAATTTATTCACCTTGCTTGACCTCAAATTGACCAAAGAAACGCAAACCCTAATTTCAGACTTGGCCAAATTTCATGTTAAAGCTCATAGATGGGCACATCCCGGAAAGGTAGACAGAACGAGAGAGAGACAACAGCAAAAACAAACCAACATCAAACCAAAAGCAAAGCCAAAATTAGGGGGTCCCCATTTGCAATGGGGCGATGTGTGAAAAAGGTCACAACAGAGCATTATTCACAAATGTTTTTGGACACCTTGTGCTATCCACTCCCTCAACTTGATGCTACAAAAAATTGGCATCAAAACTGATTGGATCAAGTAGGTGTATGCCGAGGCTAAAGAGATCCAAATGCTGGTCACCAATCACCATATGTCACAAGGAATATTTAGAACATTCTCAAAATTGGAGCTGCTGAAGGTAAGTTAAATACTTTAGTCCCAAATGCCATGAAACTCTTCCAAAATGCTTGCAATGCAGAGTTCAAGACTTGGTGCCTCCAAAACAACCCAAACAGCAAGGTCAAAGGGCAGATTATCAGACACCAAAACCAAAACTCTGAACCCTCAAAGAGGTACGACCAGCATAGGAGCGATCAGCTCTAGGAAATTCATTTCTTTGTTAAAATTTTTGGAAACTTGCGAGAAGGCGCCTCAATCTGCTAGAAAGGAATAACCAATGCCCACAAAAAGTTCTTCAAACCTCCAAACAGCGGGAGCACAAACGTGAAGTAGCTGGGCTAGGAAAGGTACAGACCAGCAAAAGCACCAAGTCTGAAATTTCACTCCAAAAGCTCCAATCTGCACTAAAATAACTCAACCATATGCAAACAATACTAGAAATTATCAAAGCAATCCATCAACAAAACTTCAAAACTGAAAACATCACCAATAAGTCCAATGGAAGCTCCTAATGTCATGTCCCTGAGTAAATCGAATTGCTTTTGGAGGGAAAATGATAAAAAGTGTTTTTAAACACTACTCTGCCATTAATAAATAATATTAAATAATAATTAAATATTTAAAAATAATACTAAATAATAATATAAATTTAAATTATTAAATAATAACATTTAAATTTTATGTCTTGGCCGACACCCTTGTGTTGGCGCTATCTATTTAATTTTTGTGAAGCCAACCTTTGTTGGCATTGAGTATTTAAGCTGGGTCGATCTCCTGGATGAGGTATCGAATAAAGACAAATAACTTGACCGTCTAGCTGGTTCGGCCTGGTAGGACGTAGTCTTTGCCAGTGGATCTGTGTCTTGTTCATCCAAATTCATTCATTTCATTGACTTCAATTCTACCATTCATTCGAGTCTTCTTTGTTGCTGCAATTATAGGTGGGATGAAGCCAGTAACGATTAAAGAATAGTGTTTGAGCCAAGGCTCTAGCCACTCCGCTCAAGAAGAAATCCAAAGATTGAACATTCAGTGCCCAACATCTATTCACAGGATCTGAACCTTTGGTGCCATTATGGAGACCATCTGTTATATCATCCAGAGCCTGATATTCCAAGCAAGCTTCCTTCCACACACGATCAACATACTGAGAGGCGACATTCACACAACCTACACAAGCCCATAAAGAAATCATGAAGGTCTGAGCACATCACGGTCTGGACACCACTCACGGGTGAGTGAGTGACCATTGAGCATCCACATCTAGTATCCATCATGCAGGAGTTATCGAAAGAACTCAGAAGCGTCCATTCAGATTGGTCATTACGGGGTCCCTCAAGCATCCTGCGGCAATGATTCCCGACATTATCTGCGATAGGACGATCCAAAAGCGTTTCAATTCAAGATTGCAATCGCCAACGCTTGTCGAGCCACTTGGAAATCGCGATTCTTTGATTTGTAATAAGAGTCTCTCATCCTCCCGTCATTCATTCGATAGTTGTCTTCAAGAGTTGGCGTTGAGTTCAGGGAACATCCTAAGTCGCATTGGCACAGGCAGTGAGCGAGACTTTTGTAATGAACCGGACCAATTTTTTTTGATTTTTTAACAAATGTTTACAATGCAACATGCACCCGTTAAGGTTAGCATAAACCAAAACGATGCGGAAAGTAACTCTAACCAGAATGTACACCAGGATCCCGATGTGGGCAAGGTGTGAGCATTGGTCAGAGGATCTTAAAGGAAGATGCTGAATAAGAACTCTAACCACGAGATGCGCCGGTGAACGACGAGCATTCGGTCAGAGGATCCCTATCTAATGCAATACTGAAAATGTAGCTCAACACCAAGTATGTGCTACTCAATCCGTGATGGATAAGAGGCGACCATATGGCGGAGATTTAGGAAATTACAAAGCAACTAAGTAAATAGGCGGCAAGCCAGCCTCTTCCACTTATTCAGTGGGCAGATACAAACATTGAATTTGCAATAATATTAAAGTTGCTGACAGTACTACTGTTCAGCTTACAATATATCAGAGAACCTGTCGGAATCACAAGATTAGAGGCCTTCAATGCTGCAACAATACAATAACCCTCTCCAATACTTTCAAACTCCTTTACACCAACTACTCACTCAGCTATTAACTTTCCCAAGTCTGATATTGACTGATTATGACAGAAATTACTCAGAACAGCAACATAGTGACTCACTAGAATGCTCATAACTTACCCAAAACACACCCAATTGACATAAAACCAAATGCAGATTACTCTAGTAATGATGGCGCCCCAATTGGAATGCATAAACCTTACCAAATGACTATCATTTTTTTTGCACAGAACCCAAAGCCAACTCCAGAAAGGTACGGCCCTCTTTCAAGGGCGATTTTCTTTTAAAAATCCAAATGAGCAATATAAAATCTATAACTTGGCAGAGATGGTCGCCTAGCTCAGGAAAACAGATTTCTTTAATGCCCAGAACCAAAATAATTTTATTTCAAAAGCTGCGAGCAGTTCTTACATTCCCATATGATATTCAGCAATTTCCAGAAATGAACATAAATGCAAAACTAGAACTCCAAATGCATAGACTAAACTGAAAATGCAATATAATTCCTAATACATGCTAACCTCTCAACTAGTTGCTATCTTTCAAGCAAGAAGAAGAGCCAATGCTAGGAGGTATGCTTTCCTCGAAGCGAGTGCCTGAAGACAATCCAGCAGCATAACGGTGTAGTAGACAAAGGATGGCAAATGAAGAGCTGAGGCCTGATTATATAGACGAGAGAGAAACATCTAGAAGCTTCCAGAGGGCGCCCTAACCCTAATTTCAAATTCACCTTTTCCCTCCAACAGATGGCGTCCATTTTCATCAATAAAACATTTCACTTTTTAAAATAAAAACAATCTTCTCAAAAGGGCGTCCCAAATCACAAGTCTCAATATTTGACATTTAAAAATTATAATTTATCTCCTTATGACGCCATGACCCTCAAAGTCCCCCTTTTTTAAAAACAACTTAAAGTTGCACTGCTAGGCAAGGGGTATAATATTAAAATAATAATATTATAATGAAAATACTTATCTCTCCAAGAAAAATGCGCCCAAGGCCAAGAACGAAGTGCCAATTTGAAACAAGTGAAGAAGTGATCAGCTGGTAGAACCCAAAACGTCCCCTTGCCAAAATAGAATTTACTAAAAATAGTAAACCCGAAGTTCTACCGGAATGCCAAACTGAACACACCACTTGAAGCTCTCTGAAAACCCAGAAAGAATCCGCAATCAGAATCCCAAACTCCAAGCAACAACCTCCTCAAAACTAGGAAACCCTAATTTCACCATCCGCACAGCCTACGGGTCTCCGGAATAGGCCAACGGTCAACAGAAACGATCACTGCTGAGAAGGGGACATTACAACTTTACTCATAGAAATAACGAGTTGTGCGCATAGTTGTAAGTCACTGCTAAATCTAGGATTGCCGCGTTGGGTCATGTTGAGTCGGATTAGTCACTTGTATGTACCTTGCTAAGACCTATGATTGAATTATAACTTACATCGGATTTTGTTATTATTTTTGTGCATTTATCTGTGGGCAATGTTACAAGACTCGCCCAAACTCGGTGAGTACTCACGAGTCCTGAGGCGGGTTAGGTTGGGTGAGTCCCAAAGACTTGGATGCCAAGTACTCGCCGAGACTCGCCGGACTCGGCAGACTCGGCAGACTCGCTGAGTCTCGTGCCTCAGACTCGGCCATCACTTTGTCGGCTTAAGTTGCAAAAAAAACACATTTTAAACTTTCTTTTTTTCTTTTTCTTTTTGCCTTTATACTTGCCTCTATTTCTCTAAAAGGCACTTCATTTCATTTTCAAGCCAAGTAAGAAAGAAAAAAGAGAGAAGAGAGCCAAAACACATTTGCATTGAAGGAAAATCAGCAAAGAGATTGAGCACCAAACGCTTATTGATTCACATTTGTGCAGGTTCATAGGTGATTTTTCTGCATCTAGAGGAGTCTACAAGGGATTGGAAAGAGATTTCCATTGATTTCAAAGAAGATTGAAGAGGTATGTTTGAGTTTTGAAGGTTTTTTTTAACCAAAACTTCATTTCTCTTCTTTGTTTTTTCTATTTTGTTTTAGTGAAACAAAGAACAAGTTACAAATAAATACAAACCCTAGGTGTGTGTTTAAGTTTTTTGTTGAACAAACCCTCGGCATTCTTGCAAAAAAAATAAAATTATAGTTGCAAACTTGCAAACCCTAGGTTTTTTAGTTTAATTATAAATTATACTTTGAATGCTATTTTTTAAAAATTTATGTGTTATTGCAGCATTGTTTATATCTATATATTGTCTCCATCATATTCACAATGTCTCAAAGTAGAAGATATCCTTGTTGGAAACATGCCATTATTACCCCCGGGCAAAAAAAAAAGAAGTACAATGTTTTCATTGCAAAACAATTTTTCTTGGGGGTGTTATTAATAGATTGAAATACCACCTTGCCTGTATACCGGGACGAGATGCTAATCCTTGCACAAATGTCCCTGCTGAGGTAGTGCGTGAAGTGCAAGTGCAATTGGAAACCTTTGAGCAACAAAAAGAGTTTAAAAAAGAAGCAAAAAGAGGAGATGGCAGCCATGTGTGGAGTTGGAGATTCAAGTTCTTCCATGCCTCCAATTCCTCCACGGTCTTCACCTTCAGTTGTTGGTAGTGGTAGCGTTAGCATTGGGCCTAGAGTTTGTGGATCTAGGCTGGATTCATAAATTTTTCCACGGACTACTCCGGGTTCCCAACCGTCTCTTGAGAGCATGGGTTGGAACAAGGATAAACATGATGCAACCAAAGCTGCAATTGGAGACTTCTAGTTTTATTGTGACATTCCATTTTGTTGGTTGGAAATTTTGTATTCTCGTGAAAGCGTACAAAATTGAGATTTCAACCACAGCACGTGAGTTTGAACTCTCCTAATTAAGGGAAGGCTCCCCCTTTAACTAAATAAAACTAAATGGATGGGACAGCAATCGTTCCTCTTGTTTCAGGAAAGATTACGTTCTTCTCTCTTCACAGAAAAGACACAGTAAATGTTACTAAACTTATTACAACAGCTATGCAGTGAAATTAAGAGAAAGGAAATAAAGTTTCCTGAAAGCACAAAGACTTCCGTTATTTCCTCCGGGACGGGAAAACAATTCGATAAGCACAAAGTCTTGAAGAATGAAATCCTATCAACCTTTTTCAGAACGATTACTTTATGGAAATATACAAGATAAAACAGCTCAAAGACTGTAATTACAATGTATCTTTAAACTACTCTTAAATGAGAAATACTTATGAGCACAAAGACTTATAATTCTTCTCTATTTCTAACACTAACTATGAATTCAATTCTCACATTTACAGCACAAAGTCTGCAAATATTTAAATCAAATCTCTTTTCAGCAATTTTCAACAATTCTCAAGTAATCACAATATAATAAAACAAGGATTCAGCTCAAAGTCTGAAATTCCAGCTTCTTGATATCACTTGAAAATTCACAATATTTTACTATAAAGCTCAAAGACTTTATGAGTACAAAATTCTGCAGAGTTTTCTTGCTTGCTAAAAAGATAAAGAAATACAATAGACCCCTCAAGTATTTATAGGAGGAAGGTCTGGAGAAAAAGGTGGGAGGATCTCAACAAACTTGAGAAAATCTCTCAACCGATAACTAATTGCGATTGACTTATTCAAAATTACAATCCAAATTGTGATTTGTCTTGTAAGATTTTACATGTAATTACATTTTCGAAAATTGCAAGAAAAGAACACTTGCAATTGCAAAATTTGTTTTTACATATATATTGTCGAAAGTAAAATTACATAAAACAATCTAAAACTTTCAATCTGTTTCATTCCTATCCTTGAAAGATAAGAATTTGCTGATGATGGTCTTCAACTCGTTCGGATCTGGACCCAATGTGTTCTTGGCCACTGCAACTGTCTTCAAAATTACATCAAAGTATCTGATAGTCGCCAATCTATGCTCTTCATAATTAGTTTGCATTTTCTCAAGGATTGTTTGATGATTGACAAGCTTTTGAATCGAATCCATAGAAAATTGCTCTAATTCCATTTGTTGACGAAGACTAGCCGCCATTTCTGAAGTAACTGAATCAGCTTCAAGTAATTCATCCTCTTGATTTAAAACCATACATGAGATCTTCTCAAAACTTGAAAGAATATCCTGCTGAACTTCATCATTCATCTCTAAAGTGGCCCGGATATCTTTGATAAGATCTTGAATGACCAATGATTTATTTGTCATAAGTTCTTCAAATTCTATGTACTTCTCTCTGTTTGGCAAGATTGAATTGCTGCATAGAATTTGTAACTTAACTTGATCTATCTCATGCCAGATTTTTAAATCCTTCTCAAGTGATTCCAAACTCTGCTTGAAGGTCTCCAAAGTCTGATTCAGCTTTATCTTTGCTATTCTGACATTTTTGAAAACTTGCAACATCTTCTCAATCATTGGAATACTTTGCTCAATTAACTGAGTTATCCATGAATCAATTGCCTTGGCCTTTTGCGCAATTCTTTCTAATTGTCTAACTGACTCATTTGGAGGAGCTGTAGATAGAGAATTAACTGCCTCTGATGATCCTGTAATCCTTTGAATGACTGCAACCAGCTGAGCATTGTCTTCTTTGAGTTTTTCCTTTTTAGCTAAGAGTTCGTTATAGCTTTGTGTCAGAATTGTCACTGAACTCTGAGCATCCTGCATCATATTGGCATGAGTCTGCTTGCCCAATTCGACTCTTGTGAATCTGTAGTCAGATACCTGCATTTCTTCATGCGGTTTATCAACTAAGGGCTCTGCAATTTCAGCATATTTCATTCTGTTGCTGTCAACAAAAACCTGTGAGACTGTTTTAGCTTTCTTTGCAATTACTGGTTTTGATTTCTTCAATTTTCGGAAATCAAAAATATCAGGAGACACTGCTTGTTTCTTTCTCTTAGGAGCAATTGAATTCAGCCATGGAGGAAGATCCAAGGTTGTCACATCTGAAATGGCAACTGCGGTCTCATAGAAATAGCCTCAGTTTGAGATACAACAGAAATTCTTGAAGGTGCCTCAGTTTGTACAGCAACAATGTTTTGCTCAGAGGACAAATTGCAACTAGGATTGGCCATGAAACAATCAAAGTTCGTTACAGACGTATCAATTTCTGGAAGAGTTGTTTCTGACATGGCTGAAAAGATTGGATTGATATCAAAAATACTCTTGAAGTTAGTAGGCAAGTTCATCATGGGAGTATCCGTTACAGATGAAGACTGATGACAAGTCTCTTGTGTTGGAATAGAAGGAATAAAAACGGTGGAAAAGGAATCAACATCACTGTCGATAGGGGACAAAGGGGATATAGCTGATTCTGGTACTTGAACCTCAATGTGAGGAGTTATCTCACTTAGGATAGTAGAGGTCTCATGAACCTTGTCTCCTTCTTGCTGATCTAATACCTGAATCTGCATTTCGTTGACTTCCTTACCCTTTAATGTTTCCCTATCCAATGGTTGTTCTGGAGCTCTGCTTACTTTCAGCTTGATTCTGGTACTTGAAGAGGAAGCTCCTTCTTTTGATTGTTCTCTGATTTCTGATTTCAATCCTCTAGGACCAGCTGGGTCATCTTCAGCTCTAACTTTGATTTTGATAGTCTTGACACCTATGCTTTTGAGCCAAGAGTTGGTGTTCGCCAAGACTGATTGAAATCTATCAAAGATAGAGACGGATTCCTTTTGAGACCATTGAATTGTAGGAATGGGAGCATTAGCAACTCCCTGTTCTTCGTACTCAGGATCCAAAATCTGCTTATCATCAATCACTCCTCCCGGAATTAAAGTCAGATTTAGGTCAATTATTTGCTCCAAAGTCAGCCTGCAATAATCCATTTTATATACATCCTTTTCTGTACGGAGATCTGCCCAAATGTCCTCAATGCGGTGAACATGAGTGAAGGAGGCTCTTTTTATTTTATCCTTCATCCTTCTGTAATCAAAATCCACCCTAGCTTGGAATCTCTTCAATGTTATCTCCTGAAGTTCAGTTTCCATTGCTTTGGCTCTTGAAGAGGTTGTCAAAGAATACCTGCCAATTACCAATGGATTATGTGAAGAAATACCAATTCCAGACTTGTGTTGTGAAGCTTGACGTGAATGAACTGCCATCAATTGCCTTCCCAGCTCCATCAGAACGATCTTATCAGTTGGATATCTCGGGAGCATATAAGGTTGGTCTTCAAAACAGCCAACTCTCACATAGGTGAATGTTGGAAATTGAAGAAACAAGCAGCCATATTGATTTACCTTATTCCAAGCTGCATCTGATACCCTGTTATTTACCAACTCTTTGTCAAACAAACACATAAAATAACCAAAGAAGGCATCTTGTACCCTTCTATAATGCGCTCGACTTGGAATAAAAGTCAGCTGGTCATAATATTTCCATACAGGCACCAATGATCTGTCACCTTCAGGAGATAAGCCTGGAAAATGTCTCAAGGAAGCTGCTATGTAGACCAAATATGAATTCATATAGAAGGTCAGAGTGGTAGGAACCTGTGCAAGCTGTTCGCACAAACAGTCACTGATTATTCCTCCCCAGAAAATTGGATGTTGTGCTTTTCTAATGACAACCATGAACTTATACATCCAGCTTTCAAACATGTTAGAAACTTTCAACCCTGCAATTCTGCTCAAAAGAGTGATCATGTCATTAACTTCTTCTATAAAATCAGACCGGTACAACTTAGGCATACGGGTCACACAAGGTCGTGATTTAAGAAGCCATTTAGAGTTGATGTGTTTAATACAATCACTCTTTTTCTGCTCAAAATGTCTATGAGCACTCTTCAATGAAATCTCTGAATAAGTAGTTGCATCAGGTACTCTGAAAACCCTGTTGATTGTTTCAGCATCAAGTCTGATAACTACGTTACCATCATCATCCTTAATTGTCCTGGATTGTCTATCAAAGCGTGCTGCACATGCAAGGACGAATTCTGGTTCAAGGGCAGCAACAGGAAAAGAAGCGACGAGATGGATATGACTTCTCAGCAACTTTTGCATATCAGAAGACGTAGATTTCTCAGCCCTTCCAAGAAATTCAGACATATCAACATGCCCTATTTCTGTATCTTTGATCTCATCGATGTTTGAAACAACGTGAGATGGAGAGATCTCATTCTGATATTTGTCGAACTTATACTTCATCTTTTTGCCTGCTGGAGAAGTTGGTTCATCCGTCATTGAACAGGAATCTGCAAGACTGCGGTGAAAACCCCATAAGGTCAGCACATCATCAGCATCAACGTGAGTGGACATGGCGGAACTCAAACCCTAGAACAATGAAATGGATTTTGAAAGAAAGAGGGAAGGCGAATGAAGATGAATTCGAAATGGATGAAATGGTGGAAGTCAAAAACAGCACGCCTCTTCTTGAAACAGCAAGATAAAGAGACCTTTAAACTTGAATTTGGAAATTCGTCCAAAAAGGTCAACTTTTGTGCTTTTTAAGGCAATTCGGGTTTTTGAATGACTTTGACAATTTCGGAACTTTTTGACACTTTAGCAATTTTGCTTTTTGCAATTTCGGGATTTTTATGAGCTTTGACAATTTTCACAAAGGCAATCGGGATTTTTATGAAATTTAACAATTTTCAAACTTTGCAATTTTAAAAATTGTTATTTTAATTACAAATCCCGAAATTGTATTTTTAGGCTAAAAACCCGAAATGAACACAAAGTGAAAAGTTATTTTGTGAAAAATAATGATGGATATATGAAGTGGCGAAATGAAGTGAAAGGAATGAGCATGATATGTGAAATTTTATTGCTGGAAATGAACGGTGAAATGGAAGAAATGCGTTTTAATCATGTAAAGCATTTTTTAAAGGGAAAATGCATTATGTATGAAAT
>VDFB02316312.1:0-94338 GCA_007258455.2 Sequoia sempervirens
CAAATCGGCTGGATTGATGGTGGAGGGTACTTATAGGCACATATTTTGGACCCCATGTTGTGTTCATGCATTGAACAATGCATTGAAAGACATAGGGAAGATGGATTGGGTGAAGAAAACGGTGGCAGAAGCTAGAGAAATTCAAATGTTCATTTGCAACCACCACACCTCACTTGCTCTTTTCAGGACATTTTCAAAGGAGTTTCTCAAACCTGTTGATACAAGGTATGCCATTTACTTCATTTTGTTTCACTTTCAATTTGTATTCATAATCTGATTTTGTTTTAAATTTTTATTTTTTAATGAATCATTGAATTAATGAATGTAGATATGCCACATACTTCATCCTATTGGAGAGGATGGTTGAGGTGCATGAGCCTCTACAACTGATGATGGTCAATGCTGAGTGGACTAGATGGCCTAATGCAAGTTCTACTCAAGGAAAGAGCATCAAACAAAAGATCCTCGATGATGATTGGTGGGCCAATGTGAGGTAAGACATATTAGATGGCTGATTTTAATATTTTAATTTTATTGTCCAATGTTCCAACTTTTGAAGTTTCTAACATGTCAATTAACTTGTCAACTAATTATTTTGAACTTTTTGTTTGCATTTTGCAGATATATTTGCTCTTTCATCTCGCCCATTGTAGATGTCATCAGATATGCTGATACAGACTCTCCTAGTCTTGGAGAGATATATGAGACATTTGACACTATGCTTGGGAAGATCAGGCACGTTATTTTGGCAAAGGACCCCACTTTGGATTTATATGAGCAACACATTAGGCCCATTGTGACGCGGAGGTGGAATACAATGAACACCCCGCTTCATATGGCTGCCTTTACTCTAAATCCAAAATGGTATGCACCAAGGGATGGTAGGGTGCCTCCATGTGATGATGCTGAGGTTTTAGATGGGTTCACACAGGCCATTGAAAAGATTTATCCACCTGAGTAAGCTTCACTACTTCGGTCACAATTTCTAGACTTTGCTAATCTTAATGGCCCAAACTTGAGTAAACCACAGGCGAGGTTGGATAGAGCTATATTAGCTCAAGGGAACCCTATTGGATGGTGGACCTATCATGGGAGAGATACACCGCAGTTGAAGATACTTGCCACTTGCCTTCTTGCACAGGTTGTTATTTCCTCTGCTGCAGAGAGGAATTGGTCCACGTATAGCTTTATCCACTCCGTCAAGAGGAATAGACTTACCTCTAGATGAGCGAAGAAGCTAGTGGCCGTTCATAGTGCTCTTCGGCTTCAGGATCGACAGACTCCAGAGTATCAATAGACTCCAGCTCTACGGTGGGATATTGATCCCGAGGACGCGGCTCAGGTAGATGAGGAGGAGACAGCTGAGGGCTTGGTTGGGGTCCCATTGGCTGAGGAGGAGCATTACGGTGGCAGTGACTCAGAGGATGACTCTGATTTTGATGCAGTTATGAGAGATGATTAGGGGCAGCAGTGCTCTTTGTTTATTTTGTAAAGTTGTATTCATTATTGACATACGATATTGTATTTTGATTTTCATAGCAAACTAAAACTTTAAAACTATATGGCAGCAATGTAGCCTTTGGGCATTTTGATATAAGTTTATAAATTATAACTTGGAGGTTGTTTCATGATTCGTGTAACTGTATGTTAATTTTGAATGCGTATTGAGTATTGGCATAATGTTGAACACAAATGTTATATGTTAATGTTCTATAATGTGTATTATGCATGCCTTATTCATGTTATCTATTGAATATTTAAAATTTCCCTATATTTTTATATAGCCGTACCCTGCCGTCCCTAATTTTGGCCTCAAAAATCGGAAACTTGGGGACTCGTCCCGCTGTCCCCTGCCATCCCCATCCCGGAAACTTGGGGTAACCTTGGTATAATCTTGTTGACACATTGGTCTTTGTTGGCTTACTGTCCTAGTGGGCCACCATATATTGTAACCTGCTTTTTTTGTTCAATTTATCTGTACATAAAATGGACAGTGGAAGCATCAGATCTCTTATTATGTATTGTTTATCAATCCCATATACTGCTTGATGTCAAAATCCATTAAATTAAATAACAGGAATGGAAATAGGTGTTTTGTGAGGGTTTTGGGTCCACAACGGTGTGGCATGTGAGGTGTATAAGTTTTACACAATGAATGGTAAAATGGTGGTGGTATGTTCCATCATAGTGTTGGAAGGGGAAATATTTTCGTAGCCTAAGATAACTCTCAACCCTAATCTGTCAAGACAGAAACTATGTCTGAAGAATCTTTGGGGGCTTCCTCCCCTTAAAATGCCTATAAGTAGACAAGTGAATCAAATGCATCACAGAAATGAAAATGAAATTACATAATTTCAAGAAGACAACAAAATTCCTAAATTACCAGATGAATGTCAGATTAGTGTTAAACGAAAACATACCCCAGAGGGCTGCGCTTTTTATAAGAGGAGGTACAGGTACATCATGCTCTTCTGATTTCTTTATTTTTCTGCAGTATACATGAAACAACATTGAATAACATAAATGGAGAAATGAGTCTTGCTTGGGAAATTATTATATCTGTAAATTCAATAAATCATACTGAAAAATTGTATTCACATTACTCAACCTTAAATTTCTAACAATATGATGGCAGCCATTAATTTCTATACAATATTTTATGCTAAACTTATTGTGCTTCTTTGATATTAGCTTCCTTTTGTATTCTCTATATGCATCTACCATATATGTGAACTCATTAAGACAAACATTGTGCTATGATCTTCTGCAAACAATCTATCAGAAACAAAACGGACAACAAGCATTTGGGATGCAAAGCAACTAGGAGAAAACAGAAGTATCAACCTGAGAATAAAACCTGAAAGAATATAAATGGTGCCCCAAATAAAAAAATGTAGTAAAGATTTATACCGTTTGAGCGTCATGATTGAATTAGCAATTCCCTGACCAATAATTCCACATACAAAACCAACTGCTCCATATTGAATACCCTGGTCACATGCATAGGATGTATTGAGTAACAGAAATCATGATTAAAGAACTTCACTCATAAAAATTGACAAGAGCATTGATAGAACAAATCCAACTATACCAACTTCTTCAGCATGTCTCATCAGCTCATTTCTGTTTTTGATATTCCATTACAAATATCTTATAATCTTATAAAGCTAATACTTGCATACCCTCTTGTACTCTCACTCAATCTTAGATCAGCTACAAACATCTTATAACCAATTAAGCAAGGCATAACATGTACATAATAATGTAATAACTAAACAAAATAATCTCCATAATTTGTATCTGTCAGTTCCATGATAACTTCACAAATGTAAACCAGATTGGACATCTTCTGTTCAATAACCATCCATATATCAGTCGATTGCATTTGATTCAAAAAACATCAGCCATTTTCAGAACACCTAGGAGATTTAAAATCAATTCAATAAGACCTGACAAATTTCTTGCAGAAAGTAGGGAAGCCAATTTAATAACCATGTTAAACACTTCATCGAAAAAGGTTATAACAAGACCTATAACATTGAATACATAAGGAAATCTTCAAGCTCCTAGCGACTCACCTTGTAAAAATATGTGCCAATTCGCTGTTGAAGAGAAAACCTTCGACCTGGCATTTCAGCTTCAAAAACACTGAACAGAAACGACGACATATTATTCTCATTGTGAAAAATTACAGGCACAAATGTAGAAAAAAATCCCTATCCTCAAAATATTTGTGCTGTAGTTCTTAAAATATATGTCACATCTGTGTTTAGAGATTTATGGCATGCACAATCTATTTAGCTTAGAGGTCCAAGTAGTATGAGTGTATCAGAGAGATGACCCAATCGTCCAAGTAAAATTTAGAAGATGGGCTTGTGAAACTTCCATACTCATGTATACATTGTATTGAGAGATTGTATTGTTCATAGTTATTTCATCCTTCTGATACTCATGGTTATCTCATGCAAAATATAGGACCTCACTGATCACTTAAATAGCAAAACATGGTATTTATAGTTGCATCCAAGTTGTTCCAACACTGTCCAATTTCATATATAACATCAAACAACTAATCCATATACAAGTAGAAAAACGTCACCTAACCGGTAATCAACATATTGTATTGTATCCCTTTACAATGCATGCACAGCCAACATATGTATATACTATATATGAAATACAGACATCAGATATTGACTAGGGACAACAACATATGAACAATATAAGAAACACATTCATGTTAGAACATGTTTGACATGGATTCAAAACTTTAAGCACTTTAACTATCTCCAACTAATATAACTAAAACTGAGAAACATCCCACATGCAAATGATTGAGTAATAATGGCCAACACAGCCATATTTTTATCAACCATGGTTGAAAAAACCTGCAATTAGTCACCGTACTCACAAGTAATCATGAGTCAATATGAGCAGCGAGTAGCTCACACTATTACTCAGCGCCAAGTAATGCAAAAAACTCACTCTGAGTTAAACCTAAAAGTGCACCAAACTTGCAGAAGAAAAGGACGAAACTCAGAGAGTAAAAACTCAACCAACAATTAAAAAACATCTTTTATGACCTTATTCTCACCTTTCATGGGTGTTTTTTTGGTCAATGGATTGTTTGATGATTTTCTGTGTGTACTAAGGCATTGTTCAATGGGTAGCTGTGTGTGCTGAGGCTTTGGTTGATGGGTTACAGTACAGAAATCACAGGTCTATCCCTATATCAAGGGTCTGTTTCTATTGACCATATCATTAGTTCACATGAACATTTTCTTCACTTGTGGCCTGTGGCTTATGCTGGTTTCCTACATCATTATTCCATGTAAAACAAAACGAAATGTGTTTATTACTTGTACCACAAATCAGATATTATAGTAATAGAAAAGGATAACATTTTGATTAAGTAATTTAAATATAAATAATGATGTACATGAATCTATTCTTCAGTTTGAACGTTATTTTCAAATTTTCATTTTAAGTTCAGTAGTAATTGTGTTTTGTAAAACTTTATTGATAATGAAACTTGAAGTTTATATGTATTGCTCATTTTATTGTATATAATGTGTATGAAAATTTGGATTGATCTATATGTAAAGGAAATCACTAATATGTTCTATACATTCACTAATATGCACGTTTTTTAAGAAATTTTTTAAAACTTATGTATTTTTTAATGTTTAATAAATTAGCCAGATTATTGCAGAGTTTTTCTCCAAATTTTTCCCAAGTCCAAAGACTTTATAAAATTTTGGGTCAGCCGAGTTATTGCTAAGTCCAATCGAGTTTTTCAACCATGTTATCCACAATGCATCCATCTACAATACTCATATATATCTACAACAGACATATTAAGTCATGAAAAATAAGGCAGTCTAAATCATAGTCCTGAGACTCGCCCAGACGCGCTTGGACGCGGCGAGTCGCGCTCCGCGCAGCCCTGGCCACGTCCTGGGAGCGCTGGCGCGGACGCGGCCGCGTACAGACGCGTCCAGGCCAGACGCACAGCATCCAGGCGAGTCCCGACCCTTGGACACGGCCGGCACAACCAAGGCCAAAAAGGCCAAAAAAAAACATAAACTTAAGTTTTTTTATATTTTTTTTTTGACTTATATTATCTCCTTAGCCCTAAAAGCAACCTCATTTCATTCATTTGGAAAAATAGGAGGAGAAGAGAGGGCAACCAGCAAGCTGTTGAAGACAAATCCAGGGTCATATATCATTTGGGGAGCTTCATACCAACAAGGAGGTGCATTGAGAGCTCATTACCAATGATTGGGAGGAGTTTGCATTTCATTCCAAGCCAAATCTAAGAGGTAAGTTCATTTAATTGATTTTTGTGTTTTTAACAAATAATTCATTGTAATTTGTAAAATCATTGTTTTTTGAGTTTGCATTTTTTTTTACAAACCCTACTTGCAACATAAATAATTTTAGAAACCCTACTTGTTATTGCAGCCACATTCATTTGCAAATCAAACCATATTATTATTTTCACAATGTCTCAAACCCCAAGCAGAAAAGACCCTGCTTGGAAACATGCTGAAATCTTTCCTGGAATGAAAAAAGGAGAAGCAAAATGTAACTACCGCAAAACAATATATATCATGGGAGGGGCATAAATAGATTAAAATACCATCTTGCACGCATACCCGCCCATGATGCAGTGGGTTGCCCTAGAGCACTTCCTAAGGTTGTTTGTGAAGTGCAGGTGCAATTAGAAACTTTTGAAATGCAAAAAGAAATGAAAAAGAAACAGAAGCAAGAGTTGGTGAGTGTTGGAGTTGAACAGGGACTTGGTGTTGTTGGAGATGCTTCTTTCGTGCCTCCATACCGTCCTAGTGCTAGTGCTTGTGCTAGTGTTTTGTTTCGTGACGCCTATGCCTATGCACTTAGTGCTGGTGGCGTTGCTACTACTAGTGGTAGTGGCAGTATTAGCATTGGCCCTAGAGTTCATAAATCTAGGGTGGACTCATATTTTGCACCACGCACTACTCCTAGTTCCCAACCGTCGCTTGAGAGCATGGGTTGGAACAAGGATGCACATGATGCAGCAAAAAAAACAATTGCAGACTTTTGGTACTACTACACCATTCCCTTCCATGTAGCCAGGTAATTCTTTTTCGTTTAATTGTTTTAAAATTTATATTTAAATTTTAGAATCTAGATGTATCTCATTATCGAATTCAAATTTAAAGTTAAAAACTTAAAACTTTTTCATTTTACAATACTTATGTAACTTATTAATTTATTTATGACATGTTTTAGGTCACCTTTCTGGCAAAACATGGTTGATGCCATAACCATATGTGGGGCGGGGTTCAAAGCCCCTAGTGAAGATGAAGTAAAGGGCCCACTTTTGACTCAAAAGGTGGCAAATGTGAAAGCACAATTAGAGGAGCAACACATGCAGTAGAGGAGGATTGGTTGCACCATCATGACTGATGGTTGGACCAATAGGAGAAATAGGAAGTTGCTTAATTTCCTAGTTTCTTTCAGAGGCAATTGTACTTCCCCCAATGCATTGAAATTTGAATTTGATTTAGTGATTAATAATTTAATATGGCTGATTTATGTTTTTTAATTTATTGAATAATTGGTTTTGCTTATTTTTTCAGGTGACACCGTCTTCATGAAGTCCATTGATGCTTCTGCCCAATTCAAAAATGCCACATATCTGTGTGAGGCTATAGAGGAGGTGATAGCTGATGTGGAGGAAGAGAATGTAGTGAATGTAGTGCAAGTGGTGACAGATAATGCAGCAAATTATGTTGCTGCTGGTAGATTATTGATGGAGAGGCACCCTACTATATTTTGGACTCCATGTGCCACCCATTGCATTGACCTCATGTTGGAGGATCTTGGAAAACTCCCATGGATCAAAACATGTGTGGAAGTAGCAAAAAACATATGCAAATTTGTATACAACCACATATGGGTGCTTAACCTTATGAGGCAATACACGTGGTTGAGGGAGTTGTTCCCATCTCGCATCACCAGGTTTGCAACAAATTTTATCACGATGCAATCCTTGATTCGGTCAAGGGCAGCTTTAAGGCGCATGTTTACTAGTGAGGAGTGGTCTTCCTCATCCTTTTCTACAAGCACTGTAGGGATTGCTGTGGCTGATTGCATTTTTTGATGAGCAAGGGTTTTGGACACCAATGGACGAGATTGTGAAGGTAAAATTTAATTATTTATTATGTTTAAATTTTTAATCATATCTTACTTTTATTTGTTTATTTTTGTTCACACTTATTTGTGAAACATGTTCAAGATTGGCAGCTTTCTTATTGAGCCCTTGCTAGTTCTCCTACTCTAGTTGCAATGGGAGAAGTCTCAAGAATACATATATGAGGGCATGATAGGGCCAAAGAGGCCATTAGTCTATGGTGGAGTTGAGGAGAAGTATCGTCCCATTTGGGATATCATTGATAGGAGATGGAAAAACCAACTTCATAGGCCCATCCATGCAGCCGCATGTTTCCTAAATCCGGCCTTCCAATTCCGCCGTGATCTCCGTGCAGATAGAGAAATTCTTAATGGGCTCTACACAACAATAGAGCGGATGTTGCCCGTTGTTACTACACAGATGGTGCAGGAGATAGATGCCTTCACTAAGGCACAAGGAGACTTCTTTGCACGTCAAATGTGCAAAGATAGTAGGACAACATTACTGCCAGGTAAAAATATATTTAAAGGCATAATTTTCATCTTTTATATTATAATTTATTATTAAATGTTGAACTTGAACTTGAAACTTTGAAATGAGATTGATGTCGGTGGCATATGTTCGCCGATACACCTATCCCGCAAAATATTGTTATCTCAGATATTGTGGAGCCACAGCCATGCAGCTTCATTCATAGGAGCCAATTGGAGTATGTTTGAGCACACACTCCAAGAAGCACAATAGATTGACAATGGAGAGGATGAATGACTTGGTATATGTTCATTACAACCTTCGGCTCAGATACAGGAAGCTTTTTGACCACGACAAAACCCCGATCATTCTAGAGGAGGTTGATCCACAGTTTGAGTGGATCACTGAGGTTACAGACATGCGCCTTTAGTGACGAGGACCTTGATTGGGTTGGACCAAAAGTGTAGAGAGAGAGGCTCTAGGTTGTAGCCATGGTCGAGGGAGGAGGGTAGAGCATGAGGAGACATAGTCGCCGGCTCTGCGGGGAGAGTGGCATGGAGAGCTCCACACTGCGAGACTATGGTCGCTGCAACATCATCCCAACCCAGACGCACTCGCAGGGAAGGATGTTGACTCCACTATGCCATAGGGCATAGAGTCAAGGTAGCTATTGTTTTTTTGATATTTCATATTTGTATGGAACATTTGATGTCATGGATTTCATATTCCATGAGTTTTGTATACATTTGACTAATTTTATATATCTAAGTATGCTATTTCCTTCAGCAGCGCAACTACAATTTGTGTACTTTATACTTATGTAATCGTTGTATACTTGTGCATGTGATCAAATTTGATTTTATTTGTGTTGTATTCAATAAAGGGTGCTTGAAACAAGTTTTAAATCTTTAAAAATCTCTAAATTTCTAGGGTTTTTTCAACTTTTTTTCATTTTGCTGTGTCTGCGCCGCGTCCGAGTCCCAAGTCGCTGAGTCGCGCACCGAGTCGCCCTCGCCGAGTCCGAGCCGCGTCCGAGTCTCGTTACTATGGTCTAAATGCAATAGAATATGAAAAAATATGTAAAAACTACTTAATTTTAGGACATGGTATTCTACAATGATACTATGGCATGGTTTGAAAAATCTTGAATAGTCATACAGAAAATGTGGCAAGCATACAAAAAATTATGGGAAAACACAGAAAAAATATACTTGGAAATATACCTAATAGTACGACCTTTTCAACCTTGTGAACCACTCATAGGACTCCAACAACCAAAACTGTATTTCCTCCCATAAAACACTCTGGAATATGCAAGATTATGCACAATATATGAATCATCTTATGAAACCTCCTGCCAAAACAAACCATACAACAATTTCATCCCCAAAAAGTTTATGGGGTCATGAATGTGAGACACGCTTAGATAATCTTACCAATTGAAAGGACACATCTACAACTTTCCTCAACTAGTGCGCTTCTTTGTTTTAGATATTACATAATAGCTAAAATCTGAATAAATCACAATGACAAAACTCAACTTTATCAATAGATGAAAAGAAGTTGTGTAGTAGTACAAAACAATATTTATGGATGATCATTTTCATGAATGACTTATTGATGCCCTTTAGCATGGACCCAAGTAAAAAAAATTCAAAATGGAACACTAAATGAAGACAAATACCTAAACCCAGAGGTGGCAAAACTTCATGCAAGATCCAAACCTCCTCCATGGAAATTCACATGTTAGGAATGGTGGGAAAATCAACTACTGAATCGTATTCAATTATCTCCCTACTCAGCTATTGATATCCAATCAAATCAAGAACCCTACACCCCACATACATTCCATCTGACAAAAAAGCTTTGCATTCATCAGTGTGTTGAACCCACACATCAAATTACACCATGCCAAACAGCTTCTATAGTGGCATTCAATGGTCAAAAACAAAAGTAGATAAAGATAAATAACCCACCATCAACCTTATCATCAACAACCACGTAAGTAATATCTTCTCTCCATTTCTAATGCAAAGCAGGGGTAATCAAACTCAAAACAACCTTAAACAAGTGCCTTTGCTCATCAAAATGTGGTTTCCTTCACAAACCCTTGGTCTTCCTTATAGCCTTTCAAAAAGGCAAATTGGACATATCTTTTGACCCAGACCTGATCTACAAAAAAGGAGACCCATTTAGAATACCCATTTGACCATTCTTACACAAATCCAAAAATAAGGTAAGGTTGCTTTGTACGGAGGGGCTCAAAATTTAACTGTCCTACTTCTAAGAGGGTTTTTTGGACTATCTACACACAAATGCAAGCAAACTTTCGTTAGTAACTCCATCAAAATGGAAAACTATGAAATATCCTCTAAAGGGTTTTTAGATACCCTCAAAACAGAACCTTTCACCAATTTTTATAGATTTTTGATAGAGGGAAGAAAAGATATGGAATTTTCTTGTTCGCTGGAAACCCTAGGGCAGATTCAGACCTGCTGTAACAAAAAATGCTATAAACTTCTCTAAACTTAATGAAATTTAACCAAACCAAAACCAAATGAAAGCTAACTCGATTATCTTTCCAACCATACCACGTGCAGGTCGTACAAAGGCCATATAGATCCGTACCATGTGAAAGAACAGGACTGTTACAGGAAAAATGCACAGAAAACAAGGGTTTCATTTATCAAAACTTCAAATACACAATGTTTCCTCATCCTTTCATCATCCTAACCTTTGTGTCGACCATACAAGGCCTTTTAAACATTTACAACCATTTTCCAACGGTTCTCAACCAACTTTTCAAATTACAATTGTTCATATTCCACCAATGTGCAATTTGATAACATTGACACTTTTTGCAACTAGACACTTCCATTCACCTAATGACCTAACTTAGACTCCAACACACATGAAATGGTCTTAGAAGACCTTATTACATGTAAACAACTCAAACAAAACAAAATACCAACTTTTGACCCCTTGGAGGCATAAAATGACCTATGGGTGCCCCTGCACCAATTTCCCTCCCACAAAATGAGTTGTTCATTCCATAGTGGCATATGTTTTCTCAATAACAAGCAAAACAAGATATTAATATAATATAGGCTGCATTGGTTCCATGGATTGCCTCTTGTTCCACCAATTTCCACCTCAATACCTTTAGTTTCAAAAGCTTTCAAACCAATAAGGCTCTAGAGCACTGATTGCAAGTCACACACCTAAGTGTTTTCAGCCTCTAAGAGATTTTCTTTGAAAGCATCCTAAGTCTTCCTTCTCATGTCATCAAACCCAAAGCTAGTTGACTAGACCACCTTTAAAATCCATCTTTAACTTTTGTCACAGCCTCATCTAACCACATAATCCAAACTTCTGGCAAAACCCTGCATCATGCATAAATGACAGCTTCTCCTACTAGATTATGTTTTTCCATTTATTAGGAAACCATTTTCATATCTTGGCCAAAGATGAAGGGCCATGGAATAAAGCTAATCAAGAAGATTGTTTGCAATTGCCTAATGCCTTTTTTGATTATTTGTATACGACAAGAATGGACAATTTTAGATGTTGAAGGAAACATAATCAAAACTCTATGACTTAAGACTACGCATCAGTCAAAAAGGCTGGCATGAGGCATCATGCTCATTAAGAAGATAAACGATAGATATTGTTGCTTCCTCAAATGATGTGCCAATTGAAGGTGACTATTGTATGTAGCAATGGTTCGTACTCTGCAAACGTTGTATATTTTACAGGCAATTGTAGATTTTCATTGGTGCTTGCTTTAATAACCCTTTTGCTTTTTTTGAAATAACTACCCTGCCATCTTGTCGATATCTAGGCTATATCAGCCAGTTCAAGGATAATTTTAGAGACACAATGAGAAGTTTTATAGTGAAAAAAGCTTCATATAGCATCAGATTGCTAAATACGACATATCACATTCATTAAGATGCCTTTTATAGTTATGAGGTTTGACCCTCTTTGAAACAGCTTAAGAAGAACCTCCAAATACCAAGACAGTGAATTTCCAATAGCACCAATACCAACGTGATAAATACAATGTGTCTCTGTATAATCAAGCATTCAACGTTCTTTCACCCGCAAGAGGGAGAGCATCAGCTGGATGTTTTTCCTCCAACCACAAACTAGTGGTCCCCCATACACCTTCCAACTAGAAGTGGCCCTACCCTTCATGAGGGTAGCAGGTAAAAAAATCTGCAAACATATCATGCCATCTGAGAACTAGCGCAATGTACTAACTCTATCACATACAATCTTCCATCCAAGTCTAAATACCCTCTCGCTAAGTATGACAATTCCAAACAACATGCAACCTATCAGACACTATGAACCAACAATGCAAGCAGAAAATTGGATTACTTTGGCCAAAGTTTTATAATACAAGATCATATTCCAATATGGATATGTGCATCATTGTTCACACACCTCTATCCCAATCTTATCAACAGAAGATGACTTTATACTCACTTAGATACTTCACAATAACATACCAATCTAACTCATAAAATACCACAAGTAAAACCAAGTTTGACTATAAAAAAGATAACCAGTTTTCAACATGTTTTGTTTGAACCACAACATTGTGAGAAAAAAAATCTCTATATTTTTCCCTTACAAATACATATATCTTAAAGAATGTTATAGCAATACTCATCTCACATCTCAGATTTCATAAACAAATAGCAGACATTCATACATATATGTTTATATAAATATCTACTTTTATGTGTGTGTGTGTATATAAATATATATATAGGTCTATATAGATATACGTATACATATGTATCTGCATTACACTATAGAGACTGAATTATTAAGATCTTGAAACCAAAGATCACAAACACTCTCAATGAAGGAATAAATACTGAAACCTATCATTCTATTTACCATTCTCTGAATGGAAGGAAGGGTACCGTCATTGGTCTTTATGTGGGAATCTATCCACAATCTCAAAACATGGATACATTTACGTAGGACTAAGCACGGCCTGAATATGGTCAAAACTCAATACACAATTAATTCTACTTTATAGACAATTTACAGTCCTAAATACAGTCAAATTATTAAACCAAAACTTATTTGTATTAGAGGCAACTCACTTATCTAACTATGGACAATATAATATGCTAACTTGTTGTTAACTTGTTACATTCAAGGCCACACACAATCTTGTTTAAAGACTATTAAGATTATACAGTCTCATTAAATTCGAGACTCCTCACCAACCAATTTATGGTCTAATGAAATATATTCAAACTCATAATCTTTCAGTCATAAATAGAACTCTACATAACTTCATTTATGGATAATGATGTGCAATGACTATAGTTTCTATTTCTTTGAAAAGTACACACTGTTGTTGTTTATTACAAATTAGATCTCTGACAACTTTGTTTATGTTTGCAGGTAATAACAGCAAGGTAATTATGACTGTCAATAACTTACATTTTCAGACGATATGGTACAACTGCTCAAAATATATATGAATATGGGCTATGAACCTGTTGGCGTAAAATCTAACACCTCTGGAGTGCAGGTTTGTACGGACAGCTATGTACACTACGCAATGAGTGCTCTTCAAATTAGGAGGGGAAGCTCCCTCGTTGTGCTGGAATGCATGGAAAAGAAAAGTAATCTAAGTCCTATCTTTTGTTCTCAGCTGGAAGAGGCACAAGGTTAAGAAAACCAAGAACGTTGCAACTAAGGATTTTCTGGTTTCGCAGATCATTAACTACAACTAAGCTAACTACTTTAAATCTATCCAGTTTCCTCAAGAAAACAGAGCATGAGGAAATGGAGCAGGGATGATTATCGGACGATAAACGTGTTTAGATTCTCTACTTGAAGGCAAGGTGGCGCATCTATCAGCTCAATCTAGACAAGTTTATTGGGCACAAAACAGATTTAAGAATTTACCAAGACGATCTTATGAAACCCTGTGTGGCATAACACTTGATCAAAATAGTAAAAACTTCACAAGACAACCTTTATCATCACAATCTCACGAAACCCTATGTGGCATAACACTTGATTGTAATGATAAAGATTCACAAAACAGATTTATCATCGCAATCTCTTGAAACCCTATGTGGCATAACAATTGATCACAATGGTAAAGATGTTCAAACAGATTTATCTAACTATGGGAGGAATTTACCACGCCAATCTTAGGGAACCCTATGTGGCATAACACTTGATCAAAGTAGTAAAGACTTCACAAAACGATTTTATCTTCACAATCTCACGAAACCCTATGTGGCATAACACTTGATTGAAATGATAAAAGATTCACAAGACAATCCACCATTACACGAAACCCTATGTGGCATAACAATTCATCATAATAGTGAAGACACATGAACAAATACCAAAAGAGCAATATTGAGGGCAAGGTAGGCGCAGCATATATTCTCTCTATAAGCTCTTATTTATATACATCAAGGTGTAGGGAACCCTAAAATCACCTTGTGTCATCTACATCTTGCAATGCATGCAAGTCATGCCAAACCCTAATTAAGTAAACTATACAGTTAACGGAAAGCTACCATCGTTAACGAAACATCTAATCTAAAAATGGACAATTGTGCGCATGCACGTCCTTATTGAAAGCAAGTTAACTGGAAGACTACCATCGTTAATCGGAAAACCCTAAAATAAACTCCAAGGGGAAGCTGATCTCGAATAGATATGCATGATGACAACATCGAAGTTAACTTGAAAGGGTAACACCAAGTTCAACCGTGTGTGTAATGTCTATCCTGTGGAAAAACTGAAGTCTACTGGTCGGATCAACGAAAGCAATCCTCCTCAACCAGGCTGCCAACTGCAACACATCTGAATGTCAGCAATTTGAGCAATCTTGGCAATCTTCGCACACTCAAACTAGCATTTCACTAACTTATAGCTTTGGCAGCTCCGTGACTGAAGTGATGGGCATTATCTCATCTGCAGCTTGATACAAATCGGTCTCAGCTTTTCTAACGAAATCATGAATTAAGACCGATTTGGTCTTGAATTCAGTCTGTGTGTACTGTACTTTGAAAAACTCGCCTGTTGACTGTGAACACGGCTATATTCTGACAACTTTTCTGGAAAACTAAAAATAGCCTGCTGAGGGTAAAAATAGCCTATCGAAGGGCAATTTTCAGCGAAAAATCTGAGATATGGGTTTTGTCCAGAAAAAGATTCTAAGACAACCCAGAACGTCAGAAATGCGAAAATCTGACTTCTACTCGACCATGCAAAGACTTTTTAGTTGAGAAAATTAGAAACTCGAGAACGAATGCTCTGGAGTTAAAAATTCCTGAAAAATCAAACGCATGATTTTAATTCGAGGAAGCTATGTGAAAATGATCCAGATGCTGAGACTTGTCGAATTTTGCCAATTTCAGGAACATGCGAATTGAAAACTAAGAGAAATTTGAGAATCAAGGAAGAAAAAGACGTTTTTTGTATGCTCTTCTTCAATGAAAATCGCCCTTGAATTCTTCAAATTGCTGACAATCGTGAACTTTTAACCTGCCAAAGAATGTGATTGAGGAAATCGCCTTTGGAAATAGATGAGAAATCTGCCTTTGTTTGAGAAATATGAATCTCCCTTGAAAATACGCCTTTTGAATGAAGAAAAACGTATTTTGCTTGAAAATACGCCTTTGCCTTGAAGAAAAACGAATTTTGCTTTAAATTTGCTTTGAAAATATATAAAATTCGATTTCCCTTTGAAGATATGAATCTCTCTTTGAAAAATACGAACTTCTCTTAAGATTGGATTTTCTCTTGAGAAATACGAATTTCTATTGAAAGCTCTGTGAATTACAAATGATGGCGCCATGCTTAAAGAAGATGAAATTCGCACCAATTGAGCAACTGCAATACTTCAAAACCCTGACAAGAATAGAAGATCTCTGATTGGCCCATTTCAGTTGAACTGCCACTGACTGGAAGTTCGAATTTGAATAAATATAATAAAATATTCATTATCATGCAAGAGCGCCAAAAATAGAAAATCGCCATCTTATGCATATTTTGAACTTCAGTTGACAATTTTGTTGAAGCTTTGAGATTCATCGTTGAGCTTTACCGATTCCGAAAAGTCAACTCTTGAGCTCATAGGCGTCCATTTGCTCAAGTTATTTCACTTTTTACTAACTTCCTATTTTATAGCTGACAGCACTGTTATGACTGCCCAACTTCGACACTGATTTCCGGATGACCGGGTGATGCTGAGACTGATCTGGAGAATCCATCGGAAAGCCTACTGAACAAGGAAGAAATGTCTGCTAGGAGACACTACTGCAAAATCCATCGTTTAACCCCTTGAAAAATTAGGCGCCCTTGATTAAATTGCTTTTACGGGTTCCAGACTTGGCCATTTCTCAAACTGCCATCTGACGCTTCAAATGGCTGCCAACGGTGAACGGTGAACCCTGCTGACAAGCAACGAAGCTCACTGCGTGCCTGGAGACATTCTGCATCCAACGACTGTATGCACGACACCAGAAAGCTGTGTTAAGGGCCTCAAAAGTAAAAACGCCCCTGGCTCTAGGTTGCACTGGTGTTATTTTGACGAAAATCAAACTTCCATCCGAGTACCCTACTTTGACCGCTGATAACTGGAGCTTGGATGACCCGATTCAGGCAATATCTGTTTTAACGGACAGCCAGAAGGGCCCTCAAGAGAAGTCCCTGGAGGTATTGAGGCAAGAAAACTGCTTCTAAGACCTCAAAAACTCTAGTGCGTATTTTATTTACGTTTACCGCTACCAGACTTAGCCATTTTCTGGACATCCTCACTTTGTAGTATGACACCAAAGACCTTGCACGCACGAGCGACTGCCAAATGCTGAAGGCTGACGGCTATGCTCGTTGGAAAGATAAATTGATTACGCTCAATAGTCGTGAAGACTTCGAACGTGAACGGGCTCATCTGACAGGCCTAAAGGCTAGGTGCCCTTGAACTGTGGAAATACACTGAAAATCATTTGATGGTCCGCCCGTAAAAATTATTTGCGGGTCTGCCCGTAAAAATTACGTGCTTGGTAGAATCTCCGCCACGACCACCAGGAACGTCGGATCGCAAGCGAATGATGCGTTGAGCCAAAGCAGAATACTACGATGTCGTGGAAGACTCTTCCGCAAATTTGCCATTTGAAAGGTCCTTTGCCACCGCCCCTGGCTTCTTGCACGGGAATAAACGAGAAGCTCAGAAACGGAAAACTCCATTTTAAGCTGATCTTCGGATGACTGCCGCCGGAGTTCTGAAACTCGGATGACTGTGCTTGATATCTCGCTGGACGAAGCAGGCTACCGTGAACAAATTGACTGCATCCTGGCATCGAAACTGTCGAGATTTACCCCTGCTTCAAGATGGGCGCCCTCAAGCTAGAGGCGCGCTTTTGCCTGGAAAAGACAAATTTCTCATCTCCTAAAATTTAGGGATTTTAACTTCTGTCGTGATTTGCCGGAGTTGTGGTTTTCAGAACGCCTCGCTGGATAGCTCGACGGATAGCCAGACTAGTTCTGAAGAGATTGACTAGATGCTTGAACATTTTAACCAGAATCTTAACCTCCAATAAACTGGGCGCCCCTGAGCTATACTTGCGCTTTTGGGCTTTTCCTCTGAGAAATCTCCATGATTTGATCTTTAAAAACTCTGTTTCGATCATTGAAATGATCGTCTGCAATATGAAATGTCGTCGTGAGATGCTCCTCCATCGTGAAAATCTTCATTTTGAGTCTCTGCTTCAGGTTTTGACCAATATAACTGACTTTGATTGACAAACTATTGACAAAAACTCCATGCTTGACATTGCCCAAAACTGTGTTTTACATCAAATTAGCAAGGTTTAGACTTTTAAATGCAAAATGCCTTGATGAAGCAAAAAATTTGGTTTGGGTACAACAGAACCCTTACTTGATTGAAAGTATTGATGCAGTCAACCAAGTAATGATTCATATCAACCATTAAAAGATGCATTTTTGCATTCAAATAAAACTCACTGTTGGGTCTTATACATCAACTTATATTTACCATTTACAAAGCAAAACATAATTTATGAGGTATCCGTATAATTAACATCCCCTAAATACATATTTTGCATTCACCAATATCCAACATTTATGTGGTCTGATCAACATCAACCCTATTTCACATTTTTCTCATAGCAATAGCCATCCTTATATGGGCAAATTTAACTCGACTAAGCACTCTATTATACATAATATTATCATGGTAATGATATGGCAGTTTTTCATGCAAAGCACAACAGTATGATAGCATATAAACCTAAATCTATACATTTGACTCAGTTTCTCCAACACAGCCAAGAAGATGCTGCTGGCAACCATCTTTACGTTGCTATAAATTGCAGGTATAGTATTTCTACAGCCAGGGTTTTATATATATATATCAGACTTTGTATACATATGGTTATACATGTGTGTACTCAGTATACACATATATACATATGTATATACAAACTTTTAACAAAATCATACAACCAACAAAGTGAAAAGGTCCAAATCGACTTCCATAACCTCAAGCAACAAAAAGTGTAATAGAAATTCTTCTATTAATAACTTATATCCTTGATGGAGTTAAGGTTTTGCCCTATTATTTCACATACAAATTTTCAAACATGCAGAAAGCTCTTTGCAAATGTTTCCACAAATTTCCTCATAGGAAAGCAGAGAGATAAGATAACCAAACTGACTTGGAAATTTCCCTTTCATTCTGTTTCTCTCCTTATTTTTTCTTCCCTCTGCAATTCATCTCCTTCCCCTACAAAACCTAGTCCACAAAATTATGTCATTTTCCTCTGCATTCCTCTTGAAAGTAGTTCCCCACCTTCTCTCCTTATTTTTCTCCTTCTACACCACATCTTCATATGCAAACTCCTCTCTTTTCTTCCACTCATCTGGAGTTCTGTCTGCTCCAAACTCGATTTTCTTTACATCAATGTCATTTGAGTGATAAGTGCAATGGTGATGAACTCCAAGGGACTTTTTCAATTCATTTAATTCAAATTGAATTTCCCATGCTGCCACTTATGTGGAGTTTAAGATTTTTAATTTATTTTCAAATTAGAATAAACACAACCAAATAAAAACTTATTTTTAATTTAGAGTAATATACAAATAATTTCACCTAGAGATAAAAAAAATAGCACTCCTAATATCAGGATGATACCACGAGGTTGACGCCATTAACATCAAGGAATATGATCAAAGCAGCAATATACCAACTTGGTTGACCATAAGGTAATCAAAACAAAATGATGACCAATACACTCTAAAAAGGTGAAAATATCAACTTTTGACAATTTAGACACCAATGCCATATTAAAATAATATTTATTATTTATTTATTAATGCTCAATATTGTATTTTATTGTAAATTATTTAGATAAGATCGTCTCTAATCTTATCTGGAGTTTCTTTTTATAAACTTCCTGTTTTTTGTATATTTTGTAAACTATTTATTGAGCACATTGCTCACTGTTAATACATCAAATATTTTACCAATTACTTGTGTAATATGGTATCAAAGCCAACAAGCTCAAAATTGAATTTTTAATTCATAAAAATCTCTCAAGATTTTTTTGTTCTCTTTGAATTAAAAATTCGATAAAATCTTCTCAGAAATTATTTTGAAGATTTTTTTGGAGTCAAAAATTTCAAAAAAAAAATTGGAATTTTTGTGGCTCTTCTAAGAAAAAAAAAAATTGAGAGTTCTGGTTTTAGATTTTCGTGGATTTTCTCCTCTCGAAAATCAAAACTCTCTTTCTACAATTCGTGGGCAGATTTTTGGAGGGTCTTTGCAGAGATCGTAAGTTTTTTCTGCAAGCCCGCGTTAGGGTTTCTGGAGGTCGCGTTTGATATTCTTCTCAGATATTTGGGCGCAATTTTGATAATATTTTGTGCGCGTCTTTGGAAAACCTCTGCACGCAACATCTCTGTTCGATCTAGGCACGATTATATTCTGGTCACATTTTGATTTTTTGCCCTCATTTTCACCTTTGACGACGCCCGACGGGAGTTTTATTTGCGGTCTAGCGGCGTGCAATCTGTGAACCTTGATCATCCTGCATCTCTGTCAGCGCGGCGTGCGAATCTTCTTTCCTGGCGCGACGTGAAGATTTCTAGCTGCATGTTTATCTTTTATGCCCGCGTTTTTTTCTCTTCTGGCACAAACCTTGACCAAGATTTGAAGACTCGAAACATCTGATGTCTGCGGACATTTTTCTACAAATTTTTTGTACCTTTCATGGTGAACTAGGGTTCCAGAACTTTCGGCTAGGGCTTTGACCCTTCAGATCAAGTCGAAAAGTTTTTCTGATTGCAAATTCTTGGTGGGTTTTTCGAGATCTCAACTAGGTTGGTCTCTGATTTTTCTGGGTGCATCGTTTTTCGTGCCTTGAATTTTGTTCCAGCAGATTTGCATTGTTTTCCATGCCTGAACCTGCCTCATTGTATTGAAACTTGTGCCTCAAGTTTTCTGCATCAACCTCTTCTCAGTAACTCGTTTTTCATGCCTCAAAAAGCGTGAAGATGGCCAGTTTGAACAACATTATGTTGGAGGGTAGTCAGCGGTTCAACGACAAAAATTATAACACCTAGAAGCAGCGGATGACGACCATCTTTAAATACCGTTGCCTTGATCAGATGATCCTCAGCAATGCTACTTGTCCAACAACGGCAGGTAAGGATCAAGGGAAGTTTGATGAGCAGAATAGTGAAGCAGTAATGCTTATTAAGCTTTCAATCACTGATGATCAGCTCCCTCAGATTCCACTTGGAAAATCGGCTAAGGAGATTTGGGATCATTTGAAGGGTTTGCATGAAACTTCCGACAAAAGCCATGCATTTTTCTTGAAGAATATGTTGTTTTCTATCATGATGGATGAGAAGACAACTCTGCAGGCGCACCTAAACAAAATCCAGGAGATCTGAGATCAACTAGAGGCGATTGGTCGGAAAATGGAGGAAGAAGACATGGTCGTGATCACTCTAAAGAGCCTACCTAAGTCCTATGGACATTTCATAGAGACTCTCAACATTACGTCTGCTAATGTTGACCTAAAGTTTCCAGAACTTTGCACTATCCTCTTGCAACAGGATCGCTAGAAACAACAATTCGATAGCAATGCATCATCATCCTCCACGGAGCAAGCCTTTGCAACTAAAACCCAACCCAAGCACAAAGGCAAAGGTCAACCTTCGCAGCAGAAAGGCTCTAGTCAAACCCCAACCAGCCCTAAGAAGAAAAATATTTAGTACAACTATTGCCACAAATATGACCACATAAATAAGGATTGTCGTGCACATTTGGCTTCTGAACAAAAGAAGCAGGGAGGGTTTCAACAGAAAGTGAATGTCGCCAAGCACTCCGAGCAGAAGGAATCTGCCTTTTATGCACTCATGGCAAAAAGGCCTGCAGACCATGTAAAATCCTCTGCTTGGTACATTGATTCTGGTGCCTCGCATCATTTCACTCATCGGCACTAGTTCACAAATTTTTCCCCTCGCACTGACTCAGTGATTTTTGGAGGCAAAGAATACACAGTTGTCTGTACAGGCACTGTTTAGGTTCAGTCTGGTGGGAGGAATCCCATATTCCTCAACGTATATTATGTACCTGATATGGAGCTCAACCTTCTCTCAATCAGTCAGATAATGTGGCATTCTCCTCAGATGGATGTGGTGTTCAGCTCACACAAATGTTCTATTGTAGATCGGGAAACTTGCACAACGGTGGTCGTTGGTATAGAGGATCATGGCCTCTACAGGCTTGTGGACACAGGTGATACTCTGGAGTTAGCCATGTGTTGTACCCAAACCAAATTTTTTGCTTCATCAAGGCATTTTGCATTTAAAAGTCTAAACCTTGCTAATTTGATGTAAAACACAGTTTTGGGCAATGTCAAGCATGGAGTTTTAGTCAATAGTTTGTCAATCAAAGTCAGTTATATTGGTCAAAACCTGAAGCAGAGACTCAAAATGAAGATTTTCACGATGGAGGAGCATCTCACGACGACATTTCATATTGCAGACGATCATTTCAATGATCGAAACAGAGTTTTTAAAGATCAAATCATGGAGATTTCTCAGAGGAAAAGCCCAAAAGCGCAAGTATAGCTCAGGGGCGCCCAATTTATTGGAGGTTAAGATTCTGGTTAAAATGTTCAAGCATCCAGTCAATCTCTTCAGAACTAGTCTGGCTATCCGTCGAGCTATCCAGCGAGGCGTTCCGAGAACCACAACTCCGGCAAATCGCGACAGAAGTTAAAATCCCTAAATTTTAGGAGATGAGAAATTTGTCTTTTCCAGGCAAAAGCGCGCCTCTAGCCTGAGGGCGCCCATCTTGAAGCAGGGGTAAATCTCGACAGTTTCGATGCCGGATGCAGTCAATCCGTTCACAACTAGTCTGCTTATCCAACGAGATATCAAGCACGTACTTCATCCGAAATTTCGTAACTCCGCGCCATCCAAGATCGCCTTTAAAATGGAGTTTTCGCGCTTCGAAGCCCGCTTATTCCTTAGCAAGTATTAAAGCCGTGGGCGCCGGCTTAAAGGGACCTTTCGCAAATTTGCGACAGAGTCTTCAATTACATCGAGATATTCTAGCCTCGGCTCCGGGCATAACGCATCATTCACTTTGTCGATCCGGACAAATTCCGCACGTGGGCGGAGATTCTACTAAGCATCGTAATTTTACGGGCGGACTATCAAATGATTTTCGTATTTCCACAGCTCAAGGGCGCCTAGCCTTTAGGCCTGTCAGATAAGCCCGTTCGCGTTCGAAGTCTTCACAACTATTGAGCGTAATCAATTTATCTTTCCAACGAGCATAGCCATCAGCCTTCAGCATTTGGCAGTCGCTCGTGCGTGCGAGGTCTTTGGTGTCATACTACAAAGTGAGGATGTCCAGAAAATGGCCAAGTCTGGTAGCGGTAAACATAAATAAAATACGCACTGGAGTTTTTGAGGTCTTAGAAGCAGTTTTCTTGCTTAGTCACCTCCAGAGACTTCTCTTGTGGGCTCTTCCGGCTGTCCGTTAAAACAGATAGTGCCTGAATCAGGTCATCCCAGCTCCAGTTATCAGCGGTCAAAGTAGGGTACTCGGATGGAAGTTTGATTTTCGTCAAAATAACACCAGTGCAACATAGAGCCAGGGGCGCTTTTACTTCTTTGAGGCCTCTTAACACGCCTTTCTCGTGTCGCGGCACGCCTGGATGCATCGTCTCTGTGCACGCAGTGAGCTTCGTTGCTTGTCAGCAGGGTTCACCGTTCACCGTTGGCAGCCATTTGAAGCGTCAGATGGCAGTTTGAGAAATGGCCAAGTCTGGAACCCGTAAAAGCAATTTAATCAAGGGCGCCTAATTTTTCAAGGGGTTAAACGATGGATTTTGCAGTAGTGTCTCCTAGCAGACATTTCTTCCTTGTTCAGTAGGCTTTCCGATGGATTCTCCAGATCAGTCTCAGCATCACCCGGTCATCCGGAAATCAGTGTCGAAGTTGGGCAGTCATAACAGTGCTGTCAGCTATAAAATAGGAAGTTAGTAAAAAGTGAAATAACTTGAGCAAATGGACGCCTATGAGCTCAAGAGTTGACTTTTCGGAATCGGTAAAGCTCAACGATGAATCTCAAAGCTTCAACAAAATTGTCAACTGAAGTTCAAAATATGCATAAGATGGCGATTTTCTATTTTTGGCGCTCTTGCATGATAATGAATATTTTATTATATTTATTCAAATTCGAACTTCCAGTCAGTGGCAGTTCAACTGAAATGGGCCAATCAGAGATCTTCTATTCTTGTCAGGGTTTTGAAGTATTGCAGTTGCTCAATTGGTGCGAATTTCATCTTCTTTAAGCATGGCGCCATCATTTGTAATTCACAGAGCTTTCAATAGCAATTCGTATTTCTCAAGAGAAAATCCAATCTTAAGAGAAGTTCGTATTTTTCAAAGAGAGATTCATATCTTCAAAGGGAAATCGAATTTTATATATTTTCAAAGCAAATTTAAAGCAAAATTCGATTTTCTTCAAGGCAAAGGCGTATTTTCAAGCAAAATACGTTTTTCTTCATTCAAAAGGCGTATTTTCAAGGGAGATTCATATTTCTCAAACAAAGGCAGATTTCTCATCTATTTCCAAAGGCGATTTCCTCAATCACATTCTTTGGCAGGTTAAAAGTTCACGATTGTCAGCAATTTGAAGAATTCAAGGGCGATTTTCATTGAAGAAGAGCATACAAAAAACGTCTTTTTCTTCCTTGATTCTCAAATTTCTCTTAGTTTTCAATTCGCATGTTCCTGAAATTGGCAAAATTCGACAAGTCTCAGCATCTGGATCATTTTCACATAGCTTCCTCGAATTAAAATCATGCGTTTGATTTTTCAGGAATTTTTAACTCCAGAGCATTCGTTCTCGAGTTTCTAATTTTCTCAACTAAAAAGTCTTTGCATGGTCGAGTAGAAGTCAGATTTTCGCATTTCTGACGTTCTGGGTTGTCTTAGAATCTTTTTCTGGACAAAACCCATATCTCAGATTTTTCGCTGAAAATTGCCCTTCGATAGGCTATTTTTACCCTCAGCAGGCTATTTTTAGTTTTCCAGAAAAGTTGTCAGAATATAGCCGTGTTCACAGTCAACAGGCGAGTTTTTCAAAGTACAGTACACACAGACTGAATTCAAGACCAAATCGGTCTTAATTCATGATTTCGTTAGAAAAGCTGAGACCGATTTGTATCAAGCTGCAGATGAGATAATGCCCATCACTTCAGTCACGGAGCTGCCAAAGCTATAAGTTAGTGAAATGCTAGTTTGAGTGTGCGAAGATTGCCAAGATTGCTCAAATTGCTGACATTCAGATGTTGATGCAGTTGGCAGCCTCGTTGATACTTCAGTTTGTTCGAGATCGTCACCAAAAGATTCAGTTTTCCACCTCTCAGATAGACATTACACACACGAAGTTGAACTTGCAGGCACATTCCTTCTGCTAACTCGATGTTAAGTTACCGCCATTTACATCGGCCTCCGGTGATCAGCTTCTACACACTTGGAGTTTTATTTTAGTGGTTTCCGTTAACCGATGTAGCCTCAGCTTAACTCGCTTAATAAGGACGGCATGCTCGCACAATTGTCCATTTTAGATTAGATGTTTCTGCTAATCAGATGGTAGCTTCCTCAGCTTAACCGTGAGCAGTTTACTTAATTAGGGTTTGGCGCATGACTTGCATGCATTGCAAGGACTGTAGATGACTCAAGGTGATTTTAGGGTTCCTACACCTTGATGTATATAAATAAGAGCTTTTGCTCATTTGTAAATAACTTTTGCTTGAGAGAGAAATATATGCCGCCTACCTTGCCCTCAATATTGCTCTTTTGGTATTTGTTCATGTGTCTTCACTATTATGATGAATTGTTATGCCACATAGGGTTTCATGCAATTGTAATGGTGGATTCTTTATGTCTTGTGAATCTTTTATCATTTCAATCAAGTGTTATGCCACATAGGGTTTCGTGAGATTGTGAAGATAAAATCGTTTTGTGAAGTCTTTACTACTTTGATCAAGTGTTATGCCACATAGGGTTCCATAAGATTGGCGTGGTAAATTCCTCCCATAGTTAGATAAATCTGTTTGAACATCTTTACCATTGTGATCAATTGTTATGCCACATAGGGTTTCAAGAGATTGCGATGATAAATCTGTTTTGTGAATCTTTATCATTACAATCAAGTGTTATGCCACATAGGGTTTCGTGAGATTGTGATGATAAAGGTTGTCTTGTGAAGTTTTTACTATTTTGATCAAGTGTTATGCCACACAGGGTTTCATAAGATCGTCTTGGTAAATTCTTAAATCTGTTTTGTGCCCAATAAACTTGTCTAGATTGAGCTGATAGATGCGCCACCTTGCCTTCAAGTAGAGAATCTAAACACGTTTATCGTCCGATAATCATCCCTGCTCCATTTCCTCATGCTCTGTTTTCTTGAGGAAACTGGATAGATTTTAAAGTAGTTAGCTTAGTTGTAGTTAATGATCTGCGAAACCAGAAAATCCTTAGCGCAACGTTCTTGGTTTTCTTAACCTTGTGCCTCTTCCAGTGAGAACAAAAAGATAGGACTTAGATTACTTTTCTTTTCCATGCATTCCAGCACAACGAGGGAGCTTCCCCTCCTAATTTGAAGAGCACTCATTGCGTAGTGTACATAGCTGTCCGTACAAACCTGCACTCCAGAGGTGTTAGATTTTACGCCAACACCATGGCAGCCAAGAATTTTGTTGTCACCAGTCTTTAACATTAGCGGTATGGGCACTTGAATGTGCACTATCTCTCTCAGCTTGCTCCGGAGGGACTTGTAGCTGGTCTACCTGACATTCATACTCAACATCAGGGTGTTTGTGGTGCTTGTCAGGCCGGGAAACAGCATCGGACACCGTTCACAGATGGAGACTCTTGGCAAGCTTCTAAGGTACTTCAATTAGTTCATGTTGATATTTGTGGGCCTATGTCTACTCCTTCTGTAACTGGTTGCAAGTATTTTCTACTTTTTGTTGATGATTTCAATAGGAAAATGTGGGTGTACTTTCTTAAGCAAAAATTAGAAGTGTTTAATGTATTTCAGAAGTTTAAGGCCTTGGAAGAAAAAGAGATTGGTTCTTGCATAATAACTCTTAGGTCAGATAATGGGGGGGAATTTTGTTCTAGTGCATTCTCCAACTTCTGTGATACACATGGAATTAAAAGCCAGTTAACCACACCCTACACTCCTCAGCAAAACGGTGTTGTAGAGCGACGCAATCGTACAATTGTTGAGATGGCTCGCTCCATGTTGCAACATAGGAGTGTTCCTACTAAGTTTTGAGCAGAAGCAATTTATACTGTTGTCTATCTCCTTAATCGGTCACTTACTCATTCTGTTAAGGGGAAGACTCCTGAAGAAGCTTGGAATGGTCAAAAACCCAGGATCAATCATTTGAAAGTTTTCGGCTCTCTTGCATATGTTTGGATTCCAGATGCCAAGCGCTCTAAGTTGGATTCCAAGAGCTAGAGACTAATGTTCACAGGGTACAGTGACAACCATAAGGCATACTGGCTGATTGATGTAGACACTGATCGTCTTATCTTCAGTCGAGATGTTGTCTTTGATGAAGAACGAGGACCGTTTCATCTTTCCTCACCTGTTCAGCATTCAGAGGATCAATCCTTAATAAGGCATACTGGCTGATTGATGTAGACACTGATCGTCTTATCTTCAGTCGAGATGTTGTCTTTGATGAAGAACGAGGACCGTTTCATCTTTCCTCACCTGTTCAGCATTCAGAGGATCAATCCTTAAAGGCTTCTGATTTGGGTGTCCGACTTCCGTTAGGTTCACCTCATGGGAGGGATGACGAAGAGTCAGTCTTTGATGATACTCAACCTGATTTTCCTCCAGATGATAGTCATAATCCCCCTGCTGAACCTACTCCAGATTCCACAACCAGTTCCAACTCCTCCTGTTACATCTGATGTTGGCAGTTCTACTCTCCGGCCAAAATGGTGGCTTAAGACTATTAGTGATCTTCGCCAGGATGAGCTCGTTGAGGGTAGATCATCCAGAAACAAGAGCAAACAGCAGTCTATAGTGAATTTTGCTCTCATGGCCAACATTCACAGTGTCTATGAGCCTCAGACATATTCAGAGGCTAAAGGAATTCTTGAGTGGGAAAAGGCAATGGAATCAGAATACCAGAGTCTTCAGAAGAATCACATTTGGGTCCTTTTTGATCTTCCTCCAGGGAAGAAGCCCATTAGTTGCAAATGGGTGTATAAGGTGAAATACAAAGTTGACGGAACCCTTGACAAGTACAAAGCCCGTCTGGTTGCACGAGGGTTCTCACAAAAAGAAGGCATTGACTATGAGGAGACTTTTGCTCCTACAGCCAAAATGAGCACCATACGGCTCGTCATTGCCTTAGCAGCCCAGTTTGGTTGGAAGGTCCATCAGATGGATGTGAAGAGTACGTTCCTCAACGGTGAGTTGAAGGAAGAATTCTATATGACGCAGCCTCCAGGTTTCAAAGTTGTTGGTCAAGAACAGAAGGTGTGCAGATTGGTCAAAGCACTCTATGGCCTGTAGCAGGCTCCTCGGGCTTGGTACATCAAGATTGATAAGTACCTCACAGAACATGGCTTCCAGAGGAGTCCATCTGACTCTAATTTGTATGTCAAAAATACTAGTAATGAGATCCTGATTGTTGTTGTCTATGTGGATGACTTGATCATTACTGGCAGTTCGGCACATTTGATCGTTGAGATCAAACAGGATTTGTGCAACACATTTGACATGACAGACTTGGGCCTCTTGCATTATTGTTTAGGTGTTGAGGTTTGGCAAACCGAGAGCAATATTTTCATCTCCTAGTCCAAGTATGCTCGAAGTCTTCTGGATAAGTTCTGAATGCAGGATTGCAAACCTGACTCCACACCCATGGAAAAAGGGCTTAAGTTGTTAGCTAAGTCCGACTCACTTGTGGTAGATGAATCATTGTTCAGGCAACTAGTGGGCAGCCTCATCTATCTCAGTACCACTAGGCCTGACCTCAGTTTTGCAGTGAGCTACATATCACGCTTCATAACAGCCCCCAAGGTTGATCATTGGGTAGCAACGAAGCGTGTGTTGCGTTATGTGAAGGGCACTTCTGACTATGGACTCTTGTACACTCGGAGTCACGATCTTAAACTCAGCGGTTTCACAGATTTAGATTGGGCAAGTTCAGTTGATGACAGGAAATCAACATCTAGGTATGTGTTCAATTTGGGATCCAGTGTAGTCACATGGACTAGTAAGAAGCAGCAGGCAATGGCTCTCTCCTCGACAAAAGCAGAGTATCGGGGAGCAGTAAAAGCAACATGTGAGGCAGTTTGGCTTCGTCGGATGCTTGCGGATATGCAAATATCTCAAGCAAGTCTGACTCACTTGTTCTGTGATAATCAGGGGGTTCTCAAACTTGCCAAGAATCCGGTCTTCCATGAAAGAACCAAGCATGTGGAAACTCATTGTCATTTCATTCGGAAGCTGGTTGAAGACGGATTAGTTCAGTTGTTGTATGCTCCGATAGAGGAGCAGACAGCAAATATTCTCACCAAGTCGCTCAGTCTAGATAAGTTTGTAAAATTCAGGGGGCATCTTGGTGTAGTTGACAGATTGAGCATTAAGGGAGGGTATTAAAATAATATTTATTATTTATTTATTAATGCTCAATATTGTACTTTATTGTAAATTATTTAGATAAGATCGTCTTTGATCTTATCTAGAGTTTCTTTTTAGAAACTTCCTGTTTTTTGTATATTTTGTAAACTATTATTGAGCACATTGCTCACTGTTAATACATCAAATATTTTACCAATTACTTGCGTAATATGCCGATATAACCAACTCTATACGTTCAGATATAGAAATACAAACAAATTCTTACGACAGAAATGGCATCTCAAAAAGCACATGTAATCCTAGTCTATGTGTGTGTAACTTTTCTCGATAAACATAATATGATATGTCAACCATCTCAATCTGCTGCCCTATGCCGATATAACCAACTCTATACGTTCAAATATAGAAATACAAACAAATTCTTATGACAGAAATGGCATCTCCAAAAGCACATGTAATCCTAGTCTATGTGTGTGTAACTTTTCTCGATAAACATAATATGATATGTCAACCATCTCAATCTGCTGCCCTCTCCCCCAATGATGCTCTCCCTCCTCAACCGGGAGGGGGAACTAAACTATCCTACATCCACCTCATTCATCCACAAGGTAGTTAGTCCATCACAATTATAATAACATTTGTATTTAATTTATCATAATTCAAATCAATCGTCAATTCATCAAATGACATGATAATATCACATTAATTTCATTCATCATTTAAAAACTAATATTTATATTCCACATAAACATGGATACATGTCAACATAATCAAATCATGTAACTGTATCTATTCCTAAATTTCATAAGAAAATCATAACTTTAATTGCATCATCTAATATCCGAAAAATCAGTCATTAAAATGTAACATAATTTAATTGTACAAAAATGGGTTGTAACACTCTGATTCATTAGTAAACTAGTGTCTTACCAGTTGAGCATAGAGTCAAGCTATTCCTAAAAATCACCTAAAGAAGATCATCCTAAATCACCTAAATTGCTACCACGACACATTATAAACAAGGAAACACATCATGTCACAACATTCCTATTGCAAGAACCAAAAACAAAAACAAACATGATCTTTTATGAGTGTGGCTAGAGAGAAACATGATGGATTACACAAAACATTTATAGGCTAAGAAAAGTGGTAGCCTCTCCTTGCAAACTGAGAATCCAATTGTGGTAGCATATACTACTGAACATTGTGTGAAAGATCTATTGCGAAGAAACGCTTAGGAAGACTTTGAGGTTTATGTAGAGAAAAATCTAGGTCAGAACTAATCATTGTTGTATGATTCAAGATAGTTGTCCATTTCATTGAAGTTTATCCACATTTGTGGTAGATAGTTTGTTTAAGTCTTATGCAATTGTGTATCTTCATGACTAACGACCACCTCGTGGTTAGTTCCCTTATCTCCTAGATATTATTCGTCCTCTCTAGTATTCATCCTCTCTAGCAAACTGAGAATCCAATTGTGGTAGCATGTACTACTGAACATTGTGTGAAAGATCTATTGCGAAGAAACGCTTAGGAAGACTTTGAGGTTTATGTAGAGAAAAATCTAGGTCAGAACTAATCATTGTTGTATGATTCAAGATAGTTGTCCATTTCATTGAAGTTTATCCACATTTGTGGTAGACAGTTTGTTTAAGTCTTATGCAATTGTGTATCTTCATGACTAACGACCACCTCGTGGTTAGTTCCCTTATCACCTAGATATTATTCATCCTCTCTAGTAATCATTTTTGGCATTAGCTCACCAATGACTATTGAATGTTCAACACCTTCTTCTTTACTAATATACGTGGGAGCTATTGAGGATGATGATGAGTCAAACCTCAAGAAAATTTACTATGTCCTCCATTGATGACCTGCTCTAAAGATATTGCAAGAAAATGTCAACGTCTAGTAATGGATCCTCCATATATACTTTCAATCTAATGCATGCCTCTAGGGCTAAATTATCTTCAAGAAGATCTTGTTCTTCATCTAGCTATGATCCTTCCTTGATATCCTAAACAACAAATCCCACCTCCGGCATCAAACTCTCTATCTCTAGTGAAGATGTCAACTTAAATTGAAGTTCCTCATCATTAATGTTCACGGAATCTACTAGACTTGATGCTAAAACCTCCTAAAAGTGAAAAATATCTTGAACTTATGGCAATAGAGTTAGATGTTGCAAAAAATATCAACTTCTTGGATGAGACTTTCCATTTCTTCAACAAATTACACCTAAATAGTTTGCCCTTCCTCTATTTGGTTTTGTGAAGGCTCCTCAAACAACCCTTCAAATGAAGGAAAAAAGCAACTTGATTCGTCATTTTCTCTAATGTCTTCTTGCTTGTTTACAATAATTGGAATGCACCTTTGCTCCTCAAATGCTAATTTGACCTCATCTTCCTTAGAGAACACAAGGCATACTTGGGTATTATTAGGCTCTTCTTCCATCAATGACCCCCGTCAACCTCAAGGAATAAGTACGCAAAATCTATGATTCTTGTGGATATTGTTACTCCGTTTGTAATTCCATCCATACTTTTTCCTCTTTTGTTTTCTTCTTTTCTTTTGCATCCTTATTTTCCTCTTGCCGATTCTATAAATACATGAAATGATGAAATCATTCAATGAATGACTATCCAAATTATTTCTTATTTTGTCAAAATCAAGTTTGTATTCAATATATCCCATCACAAAGTCGACGTTGGGTTTGTCTATTAGACCACTGACAAATGATAAAATCTGACTAAATTTGATGACAAAACCCTGAAGTGATGAAGATTCTGAGCTAAAACTACTGCTGTCAATCAGACATTCGGCTACAAACATTTGAAGAAATGAAGACCTTGATTTCACTTAGTATGGCACACTCTGTTATAAAAGCCTGCAACATTATCTTTGTGAAAACTTGACCATCCATTATAGGGTGCATGCCTTTAAATGCAGCTGGAATTTTGGATTTTCAAAGACTTGTATTCCCTTATGATGGAGCACACCTATACATTGATCAGCATTATTTCATTTTGTGAAAATAATGTTTCCATTTTAGGGAGGCATGCACCAATCAACTGCCATGCAACTTTTGTGTTTTTTGAAAACTTGCTTCTTTGTTATACAGTGCATGCCCTATTATATCCTTGCAATTTTACTTTTTCAAAACTCACCATCAATCTATGGTTATACAGCATGCCTGTGTATAGTTTGCAATTTTCTCTTTGAAAACAATATTTATCTCCATTAAATACTGGAGACTGATTCATATGTCTGCAATTTGTTAACTTAACAAAAACTTGTTCAGTCCTCATAGAGGTGCATGCCTTTCTACATGGGTCACATTTTCGGGATTTGCAAATTATGTTCCCATATAATGGCACATACTCTATAATGGGCCTGTAATTTTCAGTTTGAAACCCAATGTCCACACTCAGAAAGGTGCACACCAATAAACTGTCTGCAGCTTTTCACTTAGTTGTCTCTCTTCTCAATGGTGTGTGCCCGTAGAAGGCATGCAAAATATTCAAACTTGATTTTGTTTGTCTTCACTCTTGTGTGCGTTAATCTATAGGCTTGTAATTTTTCACTTATAAACTTCCAGATTGCCCTGGCATCAGTGTACTCTCCTCAACTAGATAACATTTTTCATGCCTTGACTAATTTTCGCAACCCCTTCATCATTCAAACTCCATTCTTCAACTTGGTGGATGTGTTTGAAAGCTCTTTTTGTTAGCCCTGAAAAGACACAGATGAGAAACAACAAAAACAACATGGATGACCATAACAAATTTGAAACAAGGTGTTTTTTTCAGTTTTGACAAATTCACTGCTTTCCATAGGCAGCAAACTCATCAAATACAGCGGCTCCAGTACAGCAACAAACATATAATTACCCTCTGACAAAACCAGCAAATTCGTCACAAGCATGTGAATGGTTTTGATCTTGGCATTGATTTGCATGTTTGTGTGCCAAAGGAATGTATGGAAACCAATATCAGTTAATTTGCCTCTTCAAATGAAAACTGTGCAAGTGGATGTCATGGTTGAGCAAGTTTTCTGGACCTGTGAACGACTTTGTAGCTTGACAAGCTCTTGAAGACATGCTAGAGCTTCGTTGGTCATGTTTGAGACCTCACTACACTGTACTTGACTGATTGATAGTGGAGGTGAGGAGCTTTTGGCCCTCTTACTGAAGTTTTCTCTCTGTATAGGGTTCCCCATGGTAACTATTGTTATCAAGGTCATTGACTTGCAGTTCTTGTGTTTTGACTATGTTTTCCATGCTTATTTGTTGATGTTGGTTGCATTTACATGTGTTAAGTGAATATGGAACCAAAAACACTGACAACATGGTCTTCGAGGTGTTTATGACAAGCAACACTTCAAGTATCCATTATTGATGAGCTGTTTGGGAGTATCCCACTTAGTTAATGGATCAGACAAACTTGTTCTGAAATTTGCCTCATTGAACACAAACCTTGTATAGTTCACATCTCAGTGGTAATGGCTTTCTATGATCTTTCAACATTTACTTACTTACCCTAAGGTTCTAAATCATTACTGGTGTCTAAAATGATGAATCATTTCCATGCAAGACAAGAAAACCTCCATTTACATTATGCTCTGTTTAGTAAGCTTAACATCTGAATTATTGTAATATCTCTCTTCTGATTTGCCCTAGAATTTGCCTACTGTTCACAAATTGCAGCAAATTGGGGTTAGAATTCGTCTTACCAAATAAAATATCTCTTTAATGATGCAATCCTAGGCTTGAATCCTGCAATCGCCACATGATGGGTCCGCCCAAAGCCATTTCTACACCAAGCCTAAGAGGGTGTCTACCACAGCCCTCTCCCTTGGCGGCTTGTACCTGCTTTCCCCATCAATGTTTGAACCCCCTAGAGACACTTGCCATCTTGTGGAATTGGGCGAGGGTCATAAGTGGGCTCTTTTGGCTTTCTGCGTAAGTGCCCTCTGGTCCTAGGAGCCATTATGGTCAACTCTGTAAATCAAGTAAAGAAGAATCTATTATCCATACTTATATTAAAGCATCATAATTACTTATAAGGCTCAATAATTGCTGCAAGCATCATTATTGCATAATTGTATATATATTATTAATTGCATCGTATGAACTTATATATTTATGTATATATGTAATTATAATTATATTAAACTTACTTCCCTTATTATTGATTTATCCTATGTCTTCATATATCTCTCATTGCACCATCTTCTTATTCACACCTACCTCTTCTTGATATCTGCTCTTTAAATCAGATATAAATCCTTTCTGTTATATTCCTTGATTGACTTTTCATTTGTTCCCTATTGCATTTCTGAATGCAGATTATTCTTTACTTCTGATTGCACCATCTTCTTATTCATTCCTACCTCTTCTTGATATCTGCCTTCAAACTCAGAATATATATATGAATATCCCTTATTTATATAATGAGATATTAGTTGCCTTAATATAAAAATGTATTTCTCATGCCCCTCCCCTTTCTCCTTAAGAAATGATCTTCATTTTATACCTTATATCCCCTAAGAGACATAACCCTTCATAAAGTGTTGCTACCCTTTCAGAGAGATCGCTCCTCTTCATAAACTAAATGTTGCTCATTATTAATTATTGCTCTTTATTATGTAATCACTGCCCCTTCCTTTTAATCCTTAATCGCTGCCTTGAAAAGGTAATCGCTGCCTCACAACCTCTTGAGTAATTGCTTATAACCTTTTATCGTTGCCTTTGGGCTTATTAACAATCGCTGCTTGTAATTATATACTTGTTTTGTATTATTTTATATTTATTATTTTATGTTTATTATTTTATATTTATACATTTTATATTGATATGGTATATATTTATTTTGTATTTAATATTTATATTGCTATATTTGATAATTATATTTTCTTATGATAATTATAATTATAATAATATTAAATGACTAATATTTTTAATATGTATTTTTTTTATTTACTTGCATTTCATTGCTTTATATCTTAGTGTTACAATTTCGGGGACATCACAATTATCTGGATTCTCTAGAAATGAAGTTTGCTCTTCAAATGGCTAGCATTCTATCTCGAGAGAGGGATCTTTTTCATATTGGTTGTCGTATATAAAAAATTTAAAAGTGGGACTGTGGAGACAAGATCAAATGCAATCATCAGCAATCTCGCAATGGCACCCATATGAAAAAGAAATGTATGCCCCCACAAAATTGAGTGAATGACATCTTACCTAAATCCACTAACAATATCCCAGGACATATTGGTTTTTTGTCCTTGTTAAATTCATGTAACCCAAAACTAAATGAAAATTTGACTTGAGGAGACTGTATCATGAATAACTTACCTGCTAGGTAATGCTCCAATAGCGTGGTTTACCATTCCAGTCATCCCAGCTACTCTAGTGGGCTGCCCAAAGCGAACAAATGGTGCCAACATACAAACTAAAACAGCATCGACAACAACGCCAACAAGGAGATCGGCAACATAAAGCTCAAATTCTGACCAGAAGTCCTTTCCTCTCTTCTGAACTTCTGCAAATGTTGCGCAGCAAGAATCAATCAATATCTGCATACCAAATGGAACAGCAGAGCAAAGATGATCGAATGCATATAGTATTATAAACAAAAATTATTATTATTGTTCACCTATAACGTTCATCAGCGTAAACTAAAAAGAACCTGTTAAGGAGTAGAGCTAGACCTCTATGGAAATTTTAAATAGAAAACTCGGGTCTGCAAGCATGCGGTTCCGTAAATAAGAGCTTGCACGGATGGCTGCCCCTAGGGGCCATACAGCTTCCTAAACAATGGAATCAAAATAAAATTGAAAAGGGACACAAAGCATCATATGCATGTAATAGGGGGAAAATAACATAAGCACGAGAAGAAAAGCACAAAGGATAAATTTGACATTCATACATACTTGCAAATTCAGGTAACGAGAAAGAAGCAATTTGCGTAAACCTGTAGACTTAGCAGCTTCAGCCATGTCAGATGGCAGAACAGCACCTCTAGACTTGGCTTCTTTGAACACTTCTGCAACACTTAATATAGGTCCAAATTCACTTTCATCATCACTACCATTCTGATTGCCCTCATTGTCCCCTCCTCCACCTCTTCCTCCAACTCTTCCTCCTCTGAAGTTCCCATTGTCATCCCCTCCAAAATAGTCTCCACCTGCTCCGCCATCAGCGTTTGGAACATTCTTAATGTCTCCATCAGTTCCTATACTTAGCTTAGGTAGGCCAGGATCTCCTCCAGCCATTTCAGTACGAGTAGTGACAACCTCGGGATTCTCAACAAATTTCGAATCAAAATTCGTCTCACATCTAACCATGTGACGCTGTGTTCTTTTAACCCAATGGTGCCCACCTCTATCAAATGAAACTATTTTATGATGTATACCAGACTCAATGGAATTTGTTTTATTTCTAAAGCTTTCAAATCTCTTAATATGAAGCCATAATGGCTTTTCATTTTTCAAGATAAGGGCATTTGTTACTCCTTTCTTGGAAAAATCTTGAAAATTATCTTGCCCTTTGGAAACAGGAAATCCCCTTACTTTAACATGAGCACTTCGACCAGCATTGAAAAGACAACTAGGCAGATTTGAAGGTTCAGAAGTTGAAATGACAGAAGATTGCTGACAAATACCAGCTGAGATACCAGCCATTCTGTCTTTAGTGGAGATATTTCCAATATGTTGTTCCAGTCACCTCAATAGTTGTAATTCTAGAGTTTGAGCTAATATTCTCGTTACAAATTCTACAACTTGAAGTCTCGATCTATATGGGATTATTTGCAAAGGGCTTAATGTAAATGCACAGCGTAAGGCCTCCTGAAATGTCGGCAAATACGATTAAACAATTTCCACTTCTGCTTTGTGAAATCAATGCTCACGTACCACCGAAACTCAATATTCTGCTTCAGAAGCACTTTTTCCTGAAAAACGCCACACAAAAGACAATTATCAAACTTTGATGACTACCCTTCAAATAGATAACATACGAAAAATTCTCCAACATTATGTTTAGATCCTAACACCATAGAACAATATCATGTAATGCATGGAGAATAAGCATGAAAAACAAAAATAAAGTTCATTCTGAAGTCTCTCAAGGGTAAAAAATTGATGCCATCCAAAATAAAATTCATATTCTCTAAACCCAAATGGGATGAACTCAAGTGGGAAAAGCAGAGGCCCGGGTTAAAATCCCCAAGAGATAACAAGGTCGTTGCAACAACTGAGCCGAAAGTTTGTCCATAAAGAAAATTTTACCAAATCAAAAAAGAGATTCATAATCTCAAAATATTGCACAACTCCTTCAAAATCCATATTCTGTGAACTAAACAATGGTGCTCAAAATGAAAACAAACACCACTGATCAATCTGTTACAACATGATCATCAATATTTTAACTGTTAAATGTAAATACAAACGATAGAAACAAAATATTTTTCGTCAAAGAAGAGCCAAAGAGATCTAACAGCCCTGTATGTTTCTAAACCCTAAATAAAACCAATACGTTAACATCAAAGAAAAAACCAAACAGCTGTGAAAACACACCCAAATGCACACTATTTTTTGCTCTAAAACCACAAACATAACGTATTTCCACCAAACGAACTGAAGAAGAAGATAAGCTCAGATTTCAAATATCATTTAAAGCCTAAACACTGATCCCTCTTAAACCACACTAAAACCCAAAAACACCTTAAAAACAATATTGTATAACTTACATGCGTTTAAACACGGGAAATGCTCAATCTTAACCCCGCATTTTATATAATCTACTCAAAACCTTTCCAAAACATGAAATACAGCGTCTTTCCGAGCAAAAAAACATATGACAAGAAAGACAAAAACAAAGCCGGCATATTGGACGAAGAAAAAGTATGCAGTGCAATGCAAGCCCATCAACGACAAACCTGGAATTTTACTGCAATAAGCTAAACAGGGTACAAAGAAAATATTAAAACCCTTTAAATCCTTCCTCTGCAACGTGCAAAAGATTATAACTGATGGAGAAACTAATCTCTGTTTCGGTCTTTGACTGAAAGCTTCTCTACCACAAGATCACTGTTATATTCAAAGATTTTGGCATTTCAACGTCAGGGAGTCAAAGTTATTCGCTTATGATGAAACTAGTGGCCGCTAGAATAAGGTTCTCACTTGCAAGGTTCCCACACGCAAGTGACTCCTATGGTAGGCACTTACATGTTCGTGCAATATCTCAAAAGAGCACATTTTCTTTCAAGCATGTTATTTATTCTCTTATTGAACCAACATATTATTTATTCTCTTATTGGACCATCATTATTCTCATTTTGTTCTCGAATTTAAATTGTTTTTGACTTATCTAATTTACTTCCAATTTGAGTTATGGTTAATGTTGGATAGTATAGACTATAAATTAGTAATTGGATTTTATTTGTTTTTTCTTATCGAACCAATCATCATTTTCATCATGTGTTCTCAAATTTGAGTTGTTTTGTGTGACTCTAATGTATTTCCAATTTGAGTTACGATTGATGTTGGGTGGTACAAAATGTAAATTAGTAATTGGATTAATATCTTTAATGGACATTATAATGAAGTTTCAATAAAATCTTGTTAGAGAGATAATTAGATAGTTTTTTTCATTGTTAAAAATTTAATTACATGAAAAATAATATAAAATGTATGCAAATTATTAAATGAACTATTTGTTGAATGGAAATCATTGTAATAATTATTATTGTAAAGAAACAAAACAAAATTAGAAGTAAATTTTATGTCATAACAATTTGAATGCTTATTGCAAAGCAACAAAATAATTTAACACGTTCATGTCATTATGATGTTTTATCAAGATTCAACTATTTAGTTTTTTAGGAAAACTCATTGATCCATATTTCATGAGTAGTGATTTGCACAAACCCATCTCTCATGAGCTTGAATGGTCCACCTAGCACTCGTTGCATCTAGTTGATGTTCATAGGGGGTGAAACATAAATACTTCCCAAGAGATCATTCATCCCTATACTACTCTAATTCAAGTGCACTTAACTATACAATTTCTTTTAAGATCAAGTCCACTTAGCTTGCTACTTCATTTGAAAAAAAAATTGCAAGTGATGTGCTTTGTGAACCATTCTATAGAACCCATTTAGCTCATCAAATGACAAGCAAAAAGTGTGTGCCATATGTACCTAAGGACCAAGCCCCCATTTGTGTCTTATAAGTCAAGGAGGTAGTAAGCCCTTATTGACCAACCCAAAAAAAGGCTTAAAATAGCATTAATAGACATGAAATTTCCACAATCCATGTAAATGAATTTGAGTGTTTTTGGTAGAAAATTATGTGAGTATTTTTGACAAAGTTTTAGATCACGCTTCATGATCCATCATCAAGAGAGTAAATCATGTAATTTGATCTTAAATACTAAAAATAAACTATTAGATAGTTTCCCACTAGAAATACTTAAATTCTAAAATATCATGTTATGTTGTAAGTAATTAATTTGATGTTTTACATATTTTAGCATTATTTTGATGGTTAAAATGATAGTTTTAAATTTTTTTTGGCTCCTCATAGTCTAATTCCTTAAAAGTGTGTTAAAAATTCAAATAAACAAATAGCAACAAATTATTTTGCATATAAAACTATAACAATGTTCTTGACTATTATGAACAAAAATATTTACAAAGGTGCTCTTTTTAAAATTGATCAAAAGGTCGAATTGATCAAAAACAAATCAGATTTATAACAAAAAGTATACCATCATGGACAGTCAAACAATTTGGTTGAATCAATATTTTGTGAACATTGCTTGAAACATTCAAAAATTATACATGTGCATCAACCATGACACATGTGAAAAGGCCACTCCTATGTGCAAAAACATTGATCGAGAAAAAGGATGCAAACAAATTAATGCATATGATCATGTGTTAGGGAAGAGGACTCAATAGTTGTGCACCTTAACTCCATGTCCCTTAAGCTTTTAAATGGTAAGTTCATTTTTTGTGAAAACTTCAGCATGTTGAGTCATAGGCGAGTTAAGAGCTTAAAGCTATTGTTTGGGATTATGGGCATTAATGACGTAACCACATCAACTACTTTCTTCACCAAGTTGTCAAAAAACACCCCCAAAAAAAGTGAGACTAAAGCATGTGCATCAAGGCATGTATTACTAATCACCTTATGTGTCCCCATATGATTGGTTGTTTCTTTAATATAACTTGTGAGAATAGATATTTTTTGTCCATTGTTTAAGTACAAACATGACAACTACTAATGCTTAGCTTTACAATTAATGAATAAAAATAAAAAAAGGTTCATTATTGTGTATCACTATAATGACTATTCAAATGCACTCATCTACAACATACTATCCTCTAATAGGCCTAAATTTATGGCTCTCCTTAGAAATATAACATTGATTTTTCTAACATGTGAATGTTCAATTTTAACAAGAAATAAATTTTGTGAACCAAAAGAGCAATTTTGTGACAATATATCATCAAAGAGCCTCAAAAAGGAAGATAAAAAAGGATAGATAGATTTTATTGCGACACAAATTGATTTTATATGTGATAAAAAGCATACCATTTGACTCTTACAAATATTAAGAGAGCAAAAGAAGGTGGAGGGGAGTAGAATGTTACATATCCATACCTATCATACTATATAAAAAAGTATGATTAAGTTAGCAATCACGAGATGGAATGATACATATATTAAGAGAGCAAAAAGAGGTGGAGTGGAGCAGAACGGTACATATCCATATCTATCATACTATATAAAAAAGTATGATTAAGTTAGCAATCATGAGATGTAACGATACATATATTAGGAAAACAAAAGAAGGTGGAGGGGAGTGGAATGTTACATATCCATACCTATCATACTATATAAAAAAATATGATTAAGTTAGCAATCATGAAATATGTTATGAGGTAGAATGTGTAGGAAGATTGTGAGTAATAGATTTTACAAGAAATATCTTGCCATATTTTTTTATAAAAATGCTCACAATCACTATATTAAACATTAGATATTTTATTCCCTACTTCCTTTGGAATAACTTATGTAGTGGACCTTCCATTAGGATCCATGTATGGTGAATTAATGCATTAAGGATATTTGATGAGATCATATAATAGTCGATGACATTGCTAACCTCCAATACCATGCCTTCGCATTGTTTATGTTCTAGTGTAAAGCCCATGCCTGATTTTGAGAGAAGCTAGACCAAACTGTTGGAAAATGTGCCTCAATCTCACAGGTTGAATCCTCTAAGAAAGAATGGTCGCTGTGACATTCATGGTGTCTGGACGACTAACATTTCAGTAATCTTTTCTTTTGCTCATGTCGTTGTGACTTTGCTTATGTCTTGCCGAATGGACCTATCACTATGACTTGGTGCATTCGTTGCAACCCTTTGCAGAGTGGAAATGTCTCGGCAATAGAAGGGTTTGTTATCGGGTGCCTAGCGTATGTCGGTGTGACCTATGGCAACTGGAGTCATCGGTGTAACCTGTTTGCTTCGATATGAAGTCTTAGCGATGGAGGGTTGTCTCACTGATATGTTTTCTCCTAGAGCCGTCGGGGTAACTCAAGTGTGTCGGTATGTGGTCCTAGCGAAAGGGAGATGTCTCGCCGATTGTAGTCATCAAGGTGACTTGAACATTCGGGAAGATCTCTTGGCGACTGGGAGATGTCTGGCCGACTGTATACACTCAGAGTAGCTTAAGGGTCTTGATATGAAGTCTCAGCGATGAAGGATTGTCTTGGCGACAATGTAACCTTCGAAGATATCGGGAAGACCCTTGGTCGAAAGGCTTGTTTCGATATGATGTCTCATCGAATATCAGAAGTCTCACCGATAGCTTGTGGGGTAATCGGTTCGGTGTGACTCTTGGCGAACAGTGGTTTCGGGATAACATGGAAGCCTCGGTAAGAAGTCTTACCGAAGGTTGATTCTCTCACCGACAGTGTAACACATCGGTATGACCTGAAGGCTTTGCTATGAAGTCTTGGGAACATGCATTTGTCTCACCAACGGTGTGGGATGCGTTCGGCATGACTCCTAGCAAAAGGTTAGCTCGGGGTAACCTGGAGACTTCGGCGTGAAGTCTTGGCGACAAGTGGTGTTCTCGCCAACGGGGATGCAACTAAAGTCATCGGTGTAGCTCTCGACGCCCGGCGAAAGGTCTTGGCGAAGTCAAATGTCTTTCCAACTCAGCAAGACATGGGCGCTTGGTATGTAGTCTCAGCGAAAGACATAAGTCTTGCCGACTAGTGAATGCAACGCTCGGGGTGACTTAAGACCTCGGTATAAGGTCTTAGCGAAGACGATAAGTCTCGCCGACTCTTGAATGTGTTCGGTATGACTCCTGAGCTCGGTATGAAGTCTTAGCGAAGATGGAATGTCTGGCCGATGGGAGACTTCGAAGTAACATGGAGGCATTGGTATTACCTCTTGGCGAAGAGCGATTGTCTTGTCGATGGGAAACCTGATATCGGTATGACTCTTAGCGACTATTTGGGTTTTGGTATGACTTGAAGACTCAATGTGAACTCCTGGCAATAGCGGTAGTCTCACTGATGTGCTTGCTGAGGTCGATGTAACTCGTAAGCTCGATGGAACCTCTTGTCGATGGAGGGGACTCTTGGTGACAATGTGTAATCAGGTCTTGTGGCATCGGGGAGACACTTCTAGTGTCTCACCGACATGCGACACAAGTTGATCCTTGTTGACCGAGTGAAGACTATCTGACATGGTGCATGTGGACCAATCAGAGGAAGCAAAATTCAAACGGTTGGCGGTTAGATTTTCTAAACGGTCTGAAAGGAAAAATCTGCACAAGAGTGGAAACATCTACGATGATAGGGATGCCGAGTTGGTAGATTGTTGAAGTGTGATCTTGAACCGATTCACAGAGATCATGTTGAGAACGAATGCATATATGTATGCATTGGACGTTCTATAGAGAAGGTAGATAAGGTTGACAAGCCGAGAAGCTGAAGAGCTGAGAGCCAAAGAGAGATCGATAGAGAAAGGCCGAGTGGCTGGCCGAAAGGCCGGAGCCATGAGGTCGAGGCAGATAGTGAGAGAGGCAGGGTTATGTTGGAATCTCTCCTGAACATGAATGTCATGGTTGATCTCTCTGGGGGTGTTTGCTACCAGTTGTATCCAGATGAACAAGATGTAATCTCTGAAAAGGCTAAGAGCCTGCAATTGTATTGTAACCGTTGTTGCTAAATAATACAATGGCTCGAACTTTGGAGAGTGGGGTTTTTTACCCGAAAGGGTTTTCCCCACGACATATTTGTACGTGTCTTTGAGGCAACCTAATCGAATTGAAAGTTACCGAAGGCACTACTGTATGGAGTTTTCACTAGATGCACTCCTAGATTTCCTTACACAAACATTTTGACCCATTGATAGTTGCTTTGAATGTGTCGAAGATATACATCTTAATAGAATATCCTATAAATACATTGAAAACAACTATATGCCAAAACAAAAGAGGATGATATATCCATTACGAAGCTTTTAAGTTGACAAATAATAGCTTTGGTTATCTCTATAATTACTTGGGAGAATGTAACAAAGAGAACCAAATCATCAATAAAAAGTAACAATCAAGATGCAATATATGGTACATCCATCCTCCTAATCTATGTAGATCTCAAATGAAGGAGAACACCCTTGTTTGACTTACATTGAAGTCTAAGTCTCTTACAAAGTTAGAATCTTCTTTTATAATGGTGGTGTTATTAGAGTTTAGGGACTAAAAATAGGTAATGGAAAATTAGGAGTTGAAATTATGTAGTCATTGCATAATGAAATATGTCACAAGGTTAGACACATTTTCTTCTCTTCTTTTTTACATCGAAGTCCAAAATGTTCCCTTATTGACATAATATTTAAGGTTAAAAAATAATAATTTAACAACTAAAAATAAAAATGAAAAATGAAAAATGAAAAAGCCCCAAGATGCAAGCTCCAACAAAAAGCTCCTAAAAATTTTAAGTAGTGCTTGTTAAACAAAATAAATTGAGCAACCACATAGGACCTTACTTTAAGATAGTGATACCACGTATAATCAAATGGTATGTCCTTAGGTACAAAATTAAAGGCCTTTCTATAGTCCATAAAGCAATAGACATTAACAAATTCTTGACAAGCCTTCTCAATCCTAACCTAAATCATAACAAATGCAAACTCAATTTCTTATCTATTTGATATTATTTATGATTATTTAAATAAGATTATTTTGAAAAATATAATAAATATGATATCAACATCTTTGTTATGAATCAACTATGATTTCTTAAATAATATTATTTTTAAAATGTAATAAATGCAAGTTTAAGAATTTTTTGTTTTCTATCATTTATGACTAGAGCTAAATGATACTATTTTTTTTAAATGTTGAAATTATTTTTTATGATTGTCCTTTTAATTTCAACCATCAATCTACATATTAGTTGAAGTGCTCCTCACTAAGAATTCTCAGCATAATAAATAAGGTAAATGGAAAGATTTTTTTATTTAACTGTTTATTTTATATGTAATGTTAATATTGATGTTTGTAGTGTAAAATATTTTAATACATTTTTCTTTTCCATTTATGCCACTTTGTGTTTGTATTTTTCATGCATGGTTATAGTATATTGTTGGACCATTTTTCGGCACCCACTAACTAAAGACCAAATTTAGCACAATGTTATGCCTCATCTCTCTATTCAAAACTCACCTAACTTAGTTTTTATCAAATTGTCTATCTTGGACTATATCACACTTATGAATTGGGCTCTTTTGCAACACTCGCCAACCCGAGTCCCAATCCATCTCTAATTAAAACTCACCTAACCCAACTCCCATCATATTATCTATTTTAGACTAGATCACGCCTATAATCATGTCCTCCAAATAAAATTACAAGCACATCATGACCTCTATTTCAAAATAAATTTTAAATTTCCAACATGCCAAGGATGACAATCCCAAGCTTGATTGTTGCTTATCAATTAGAATGAAAAAAAATCAAATTACATGTTCAATCTTGTATTTAAAGGAATAATCTAGACCCTTTTATTATCATATATTAATTGAAGGATCGCAAAAAATAGTTATTGAGATAATAGACTCACATATCTATCACTAACATTTTAGAACTCTATTGCATTAACTTCTCTAGTTACATCAACATCTAACTCCACTATCAGTATATGTATATCACCATTAACTGAGACTTTGACCAAGACACGAGTAAGTCTTGAACTTTAACCCTTGCAAAATAAATCCCTAGTGTTTCTTAACACTATCAATTTTTTTCCTTGCCTTGAATATCATTACATGAATATGGTTTTGATAAAGTAAGTTGGATTTATAGGGTGTAGCACCCTTTACACATGGAGCCCAGGGGGCAAAAAAGAGACCAAGTCCAAAGTTACATCATTAAGCCTAGACACAACGGACCAACAACAGAGGAAAGACCCAACCAACCAAAACACAGACCCACCCACTTACTTGGTTAATCCCTCCCACTTCTCAATGAGAAGTTTCAAGATATCATCACCAACCCATTTAGGTCCCTCACCCCCAATCTTCTTTTCCACTTCCTCTTTGAGTACCTCAGAGAGAGTGACTGTGGACTTGTGGATGATTTTTATCATGAAGCGTGTCATCCGAGTAAACTTGTGTTCAAGTTTGTCCACCTAAGCCAGCAGTTTGTTGAAATCCTCATCCTTGTCATTTGCCCCCTTAATCGTCTCCTCTTCCCCAACCATGTGATCTAAAGACTGAGTGGTAGAATCCACATTAATCATTTTGTTCAATTATGGGAAGTGACTAGGGCCTTTGACAAACTCCTCCATTTCCTTAATAGTATCCTACTTACACTCCTTATTGTTGCAGGTCTACTCTAAGCTGTTAGATATCTCGTTAATTGGAACCTCTTTCTTATTTTTAGCCAACCTGTGAGACCTTCTAACACTGGTTTGCTCCATTCCAATGTCCACACTAGCTGTCACCACAATATCACCTTTAGAATCTCTATATGCAGGGCTCCTTCCCTTGTTGTCTATGATCGACACCTCCACATGACATAGGGTGTCCCTTTTGCCCTTGGTCTTGGTTGTTGGTTTGTTTTCCTTCCTAGTGGGGGTTTTTTTTAACTCACAAATCCCAACTTCACCTTAGACTGGGCTAAACCCACCCCCTTCTTTTTTTGGCTAGGGGTTTGGATTTAGGCTCATGTTTGGGTTCATAGTCCACGAGGGGTTTCTTCCTTTTTGGTTTGACTAAAGTAGCAAGGGAAGGTTTTTCTGGGGAGTGGTCGAATGGTTCTTATTCTTCAACACAGACAGCGAAGAGGGTTTGGGGGGCAAAGGGCCAAATGAAAATGGTAAATCTGAAGCATAATGCCTTGGTGTAATGGTAAAGGTGGCTGCTTATCAGGGTTTAAAGTAGCAAAATCAAGGGTTTCCTTGATCAAGCTTTCCAGGGAGGAAAGCAGAAAAAAAGGAAAACTTATAAGCATCTTATGCCTAATATGGTTAAATAATAGTAGACTTTAATTATCCCCTCTAAAGTAACATACTTCATCATAGCTAAGAAAACCTGATCCCATGGCTTTCGCAGTGACTCCCTTTCTAATCTTATATGCTTCTTGTCACGCTTCTCGTTCTCCCAGAAGAAAGAATTAAGGTTCTCTAAATCTTGCACCTTAGTGTGCTTCTTGAGCTTCTGACCAATGCAGGATAGGCTCGTTGCCTTGGCGATAACTTCCTCGTTACTTTCAAAAGAGATTCTGCCAACAGTGACTCTCCTGTCACTCCAAGAACTAGCGAATTGTGTCAATAACTTCTCATCGTGACTCACTAGGCACTCCATAAGAGGCACAATTTCTCCCTTCACACAAATGTGCCAAACGGTAGGGTCTTTGCAGAATTCATCATAGGAATTGGGCTCATTTTGAACCTTGTCGCCACCCATCTCTTCACACCGAACAATGAAACTTACCCAAGATAAGAGAGTTAGCAATTTTTCAAAATGGCAATGGGTAACCTTTACCACCCATTTATTTCCATCACCAAACCAAGAAGGAGAATCATGCCTAATTAAGGCTTCTAGATATTCACACGAGTCGATGGTCATTTCCAAGATAATTATGGTTGTGAGGCCATAATAAATATTTCTTAAGTACATCAAGCTTAAGCTAAGAGCCATAATAACTTTGGGTAATTATTAGCCAAAATTTTGGCAATAACTTTGGCCTTACACACATTTCTAAAAATTATGGTCGCAGGGCCATAATAAATCTTTCTTAAGTACATCATACTTAAGCTAAAAGTCATGATAACCTTGATCGGGTAATTATTAGCCAAAAGTATGAAGATAACTTTGGCCTTACACATGTTCCTAAAAATGTGATTTGCATTGTGGTACTTTTGACAAGACTACCCATAAATATTTTGAAGAGCCCAACCATTCATCGCCATCATTTCAAAACACCGCCCAACTTCCTGCCTATTCCTCTCCACGTCATCCTGCTTGTTCCACATCATCAAAGATCCAAAGGTATGGTGCCACATGTACCCGCCCAAATCCACAAAGTTAGCTTCCATCATTAACGGTAATATTTTTTTGTTCATCTAAGATAAATCCTTATATATTCACAGGGAGGGCCCCTAGTATTCTCCAACATTTGGATAGGATCCATAAAGAACCAAGGTTGGCCAGAGAATCTGCCACCTAATTGCCCTCATGAAATATGTGAGTCAGATTCTTCCTTTCTAGTATAGAAATCAAATAATTTATGTCCAAGAGTATATCTCTGATACTCCACCCATAACAAAGACTATGATTAATAGAGTCAATCACCGTCTTGGAGTTACCTTCAATATGCAATATTTTATACCAAAAGTGACAACAATCCCAATGCCCTTGAGCAACGCTCTAGCCTCCACTGTCATAGAATTTTATATTCCAATACCACCAGCATACCCTGCCACTAAATTTTCCTTGGAGTCCCTAATAATGCCTCCAATGCTAGCCACCCCAGGGTCCCCTTTTGTTGCCCCATCAAAGTTAAGTTTATGCCAACTAGTATCTGAGGGTTTCCAAACTGTGTTAAATCTAGCTAGAGATTTAGAGTTATCAAAGGAGTTGATCTCCAACTTTTTGTTCCATGAGCTTGCCATGTTGATCTCCCACATTGTAGGAGCTTTTTTTGGGGGTTTCCAATCGTATAAGGATACATTCTCAGATATAAGTCTGAACCTAATTCCAAAGACCTCCTTAGGAATTTTTTCAACATCTCTAAAGATTTGATTGTTCCTCTCTTTCCATAAACACCAACAAAAGATGGTTAGGAATTTGATGTTAGATTTCATTAGGGAGAGGATGGTGAAAAGGGCTAGACCAACTTTCTATAAAAATCTCAATGTCACCATTCATGGTCCAATGAATCCCCAATTTACCAAAAGCCAAATCCCAGACTTCGATAGCAAGCGGGCAGTGGAGTAACAGGTAGCCAATCTACTCCTCATTATTCTTGAATAACATGCATCTATTCGATATTTTAAATCCCCTTTTCCTTAAATTATCTTGAATTATAATCCTATTGTGACATGACGTCCACCAAAAGAAGTTAATTTTTGGTGTTAAATGTTTGTTTCAAACCTATTTCCATAATCTGGTTTGATTTCCTTGGTTCGACAGCAAACTATAAGCCGACTTGACAAAGAGGTTGCCCTTGCATTCAAAAACCCAATAGAAAGCATCCTCCATATTTGAGATGGGAATTCTAGTTAGGGAGAGGATGTCCTGCAGGGTCCTAACCAATTTCCTTAACTCCAAGGGAGGTTTCCCTTGCATTCAAAAACCCAATAGAAAGCATCCTCCATATTTGAGATGGGAATTCTAGTTAGGGAGAGGATGTCCTGCAGGGTCCTAACCAATTGTCTTAACTCCGAGGAGAGGGGGCAGCACAATTCCAACATTTTCCACTTCCTAGAACCATGAAGACCACAAAGGTGGTCACTAACATTTTTTCTAAAGTGTAGCCTCGCATGCCCCATCAAATTCTTGAAATTAGATTGGGAAAGCGGAATTTCAATCAACCAGGGGTCCTCCTAGAAACTAATGTTGCTACCATTCCCTAACTTCCATCTCAGACCAAAGTGTAGCAGATTTTTCATCTTGCAGATATTATTCCAAATCAATGAACCACTGGGGTGTTCATTTGAGAGACACCTGATTAGGGGGTAGTTGCTTAGGTACTTAGCATTCATAAGCCTACACCAGTCCTTCGTGTTCCTTAACTAGTCCCATCCAACCTTCACAAGCAAGGCTTTGTTGGTAGGTTGTATTTTCCTTATACCTAGCCCCCCCAAATTTAGGAAGGCATACCTTGTCCCAACTAATTAGAGCCAACTTATTTTTCTCCTCTGCACCAGACCAGAGGAAGTTCCTTTGGATCTCTTCAAAAAATTTCACTATGTATCTAGGAATTTTGAATATAGATAAGAAATAAACTAGGATGCCTTGAAGGGAAACAATAAGGAGTTGAAGCTTACCAACATGACTAAGAATTGAGCCTTTCCACCTGGCTAGTTTCCTTTGAACTCTCTCAAGGGTGGAATTCTAGAAGGTGGGAGTGACTTCTTTAACAATAAGAGGAAGACCCAGGTTCACAAAAGGAAGGGATGCACTCATACAACCCATAACAACAATCACTCTATCCTGCAGAACATGAGTGTTATTAAAGAAATAAATCATGCTCTTGTTGTAATTTATACACTGGCCTGAACAAGCAGCATAGTTGTTCAGGAATTTTTTCCATTTTCTCACTTCCACAACCGAAGCTTTTCTGAACAAGATAGTATCACCGAAAAACTATTGTATGACAGTCGATTCTAGGGTGGTGGCAGGTTTAACTCCCTTAATAGAGCCCTCCGACAACATTCTAGAAACATTCCTACTTAGAACATCAACAACCATTATGAATAGGTATGGGGATAGAGGATCACCCTGTCTTATACCTCTCCTTACAGTAAAGAATCCATGGGGAACCCCATTAACCAAAACAAAATATTTCATAGTTGTAGTGCATTCCAAAATGAGGTTAATCACACTCTAATTGAATCCAATCTTAACTAAAACTTTAGGCAGAAAACTTCATAGGACTTTGTCATAAGCTTTTGAAATGTCAAGCTTAAAAGCCATACTAGCACTATTACATCTATCCATGGAGTACATAATTTCGTGAGTGGCTATAACAATATCCATGATATGACGACCCAAGACAAAGCCTTTTTGGCTTGGACTAATCATTTTTTTCTAGGAAAGGTTTCAAGAAGTTCACCATAATTTTGGAGAAGATCTTAAAAATGGTATTACATAGGTTGATAGGTCGAAAGTCGACCATGGTTTGCAGGTCATCATTTTTAGGGATGAGAGCTAGGAAGGTGTGATTCAGTTGTTTGAGCAGATTTCCAGACTTGAAAAAATCCTTGGGCGCAAGAATTATTTCCTCTCCAACAATGTCCCAAAATACCCGGAAGAAAGTTGGGGGGTATCCATTAGGTCCCAGAGCCTTGTAGGCACCCATAATAAACACATCCATCCTGATTTCCTTCAGAGTGACAACACCAAGAATATTATCATTATCCTCGTAAGATGGAGAATTAAGGGCCACAATAGGCTTAGATAAGGCACGTTGGAAATAACTAGAGGCCAATAGACCAATTTGGGTAGGGGTAGTAACTTCACCTCCAAACTCATCTTTCAAATTTTCTATCTGGTTCCTTTTCCTATTCTTGAGGACTAAAGCACGAAAGAAGTTTTTTGGTCACCCTCTTTCAGCCATTGAACTCAAGACTTTTGCTTCAAGAATATCTCCTCTTTTTTCAAGACTTTTTCCCATTCCATGCATTCATCTCTTTCCTACTGGAAAGTATGTAGACTAACATCTCCCTCCTCCATCCTTTTTTTGTGTCATCTTAAGATTATTAGAGATCACTCTTTTCTAATGGAAAACATCTCCAAACACCCTCTTGTTCCAACCTTCAACTATTTTTTGATATGCTTGATTTTATGGAATACCCTAAACATGGGGGAGCCATGTACATGGATATTCCACCAATCAACATTTTTATTCCTGAAGTTTGAGTGGGAATTCCACATGATCTCAAACTGAAAGGGAAAAGGACCAACAACAGAGTGATCATTCAAGACCAGTAGAAGAGGGTTATGGTCTGAGATAGTCTGGGGCAAAGCCAACAGATTGGAGTTAAGTAAGGTCATCCAATTAGGAGAGAAAAGGAAATTTTCAAGTCTAACCTGGATTAGACTATCCCCCATTCACCTATTAGTCCAAGTAAATTCCTACCCATGTAAGTCAATGTCCACCAACTCCATATTACTTAAAAAATCAGCTAAGTTAGCCATAATATTAGAATAGTTTGTCAGTCCCCCACTCTTTTCTGAAGGGTATAAAGGAGAGTTGAAGTGATCTCCTACCACCAACCAGTGAGCCCCTCTGTTATTTTGTATCCAGTCAGTCAGATCCTGCCAAAGGGATTTCCTCGCATTCCTTATATTGGGGGCATAGATGTTAATCAAAAACCAAGAAAAACTAGAGTGAGAGAAATGGATTCCCACACTATTCCTGCTTTGGAATATTTTAGAACCAGTTAGCCTATTAGGATACCACATCACAAAAAACTCACTCAAAGCCCCATCCACATCACTACAGGAATAATAAGCATTCAACCAAATGTACCTAGCTATGTGTTCAAAGTTTTTTTTTTTTCATTTTAATTTCTTGTAACATCAATACATCTATCTTGTGTTCCCACACATAATTCTTTAGATCCAATTGATTGTGGGGGCTATTTATCCCTCTCACATTCTAAGATAGGACTTTCATTTAGACACTTTCTTTGAGGACACTTCCAATGTCCTATGTTTTATAATAACAATCTCTTTGGGTGTCTCCCTATTTCTGATTTGTCGTTGGTTGGGTCTTCCAAGTTTGGAACCCCCCTAAATCTACTTTCTTTTGTTTAGCTTTCTTCTTTGGAGTTTTCAAACCCTCATCTTCATTGGCTCTGCCTTGTGACAGGGCAACAATATTTATCTATCTCGATCCAGAGACTTCCCTATCAACTACCATGCTCAAAATTTCACCCTCTTCTACATCCTTAATCAAATAATGGTTAAGGGATAGAACACTCACCATCTCTACCAATGCAGCCACTGGGGCCTCAAAAACACAATGTAGCATTGGAGAAGCCTTTTCCAATAAAATTTTGCTGGGAGAAGTCACACACAACACTGATGTAGGGTCAATAGAAACCATCTCTACAAACAGAACCTCAGGGACCACCAGAATAGAAGGCCTAGATTTGGTCGAGGAGTCAATGATATTAAGGAGATCAAACTTGAAAGGATAGTTGTTTGTGAGGCCATCCACTAGGGGTTCACTAGGACTGGGGTTATGTTTTACAGTGGACTTATAGTCTGAAATAAGATTCCTAGGTTTAGATGAATATGTTATACATATGTCAAAGATCTAATTCTACTCAATATGAAACCATGCAAATTTGGATGAGATCATGCCCCTATATAGGATCACTATTATAATTATTTCTTACATTCTTATCTCTTCAAGACCCATTCATCATGATATTATAACAATTAAGCTAGTTCTAGATCAAATTACAACCTTTTATCACAACATCACATCAATCAAATTTCACATTCAATCAATTTCAAGTTGTGCAACTATAATCTGATTTCTATTTTAGTGCACATTTGAATTCAAATTGAGTAAATTTACATAAGTTATATATCAAGTATGTTACTTATATCTTTAATTGCTTCATTTGTTTATTACCACCTTAAATATATTTGTAGGGTCTTTTTTTCTATACATTTTATTGAACCTATAACTTCCATGACTCTATTTATTGATTTTATAAGTTTCAAATAGGTGCATGATCTAATTTTTATCATTATTTTTTAACTTTGTTTACTTTTTACATGTTTAATGCTTTGCCTAGGATTTGGACTTAGTTGATTGTCATATTTTAAGTGCCACTCAATTATTTATGTTTCATTGTTAAATCTTTTATAATGGATTCCAATCAACTCTTCCTACACATCTTAGAGATCTTAATATGTTTACATAAATTGGTGCATCAAACCCTTCATTATTTAGAGATATCATATACTTTTTTATCAAAAATAGGGTGCTCTATGTTTAGAGATACATTGTTCAATATTTTGCTAGCTTATCATTCCTCCTAGAGCTTGTACTTGTGTATCCTTTTATGTGGAAGTACTTCTAATCTAAATTTGAACAAGGAATTCAAATTACAACACCTGGTGTGAGTCCATGCAGTATTGTAGAAGTTGGATAAATTGGAAAAAACTTGTGACAATGAGTTGTGAGCCTTCAAAAGTCTCTCTTATTTGATTTACAACAAAATATATACAGTTACAGGAATTTGAACAGTCATCACACCCTCTAGAATCCAAAATTAATAGTTAGGTGTGAGAAAAACAGACAAAATTAGATTTTTTCAAATAATATGTATAATTGACTACTCCAACTTGGCAGGGTCATAACTTTTAGCCCTGTGGATGAAATTTGTATTTTTATTACGTCAAATAGAGATCCAAGAGCTTTAATTTCAATCCCTTGAAAATAAAGCCTTTGACAACCATTTCAAAAGATCGACAATGATCTTGACCCCAAATTCCACGCCGAAGGCCTCAAAAATGCAATTTACTAAAATGTAGAAAATACTGAAAAAAATGATTTCTTGGTATTTTCCATCTCTACTTGTGCCAACACCTCTAAAGTGCTCCAGATCAACTTCACTTTGTTTTTTGTGTGATTCACAATGATTACACTCCTCACATGAGATATCATAGAGATGCATCTAGAGACAATGATACTTCATCTTAGTTAACTATTTATGGCACATTGTTAGACCTAATAATGATGATATGTACCTCATGCCACTCATGATAGTCCTCCCTCTATATATTTGAGTGGTCTTGTGGACTATTAATGAATTTTTATAGTGAGGAGCTTAGTGACACTTGCTTGATGATGAGCATTATTTATCCTCTCCTTTATATGATATAATTGGTATTTCAATATTTCATGAGAGATTGTCACATGTTATAGATACTATTATCAAATACCTAATGAGTGATGAATTTTAAATGATAATAAAGATGCATCTTCACTTTCAACTCATTTCTAATTTTACATTATGAGCATATGCATAGTGATGATCTGTACTTAATAAATATAATTAGAAAAATTTCAATAATGAGGTCTTATAATTCATTCATTGCACTTTGATATGCATAAACTACTTCACTTTTGGTCTTAAAGTGTGCTTGTCTATTGCTTCTCATATTTTACCTACTAGTGCCCATTCCTTAGGAGAACTTAGACTCATATATGCATCATGTTGACAACATTTTTAGATGTTCATGATCACTCTCATATGGATCGTTTTATATATTATCACAATGTATCCTTTAAGAACTACGAAGTACATTATTATAATAATACCTTACACATTAAAGTTTTCAATACGAGAAAATATGTGTATTAAGCATACATAAATAAGAATGAGTTATCTTATAATTTTTACTAAGGTTACGTGAAGATGATGTGTAATCAACTAATGATTAATTTCTTACATTTTTTTCCACTCACACATGACATGGATACACATGAGGATATAGGGAAAATTATTTGTGATGTCATCTCTAGTATGATGATTTTTCCTTTTCCATTTCCCACAAATATTTTTTTTTAATGGGTTGAATTTCTATGTATTTCATGCTAGTGTAAGGGATTTTTTTTTGAGTGAGTATTTTCTTGCACTCTTCATAGATGTGTTATCATCTTATTCTATTTTTATCTTTGATTTATATTTTTTAATATAATAGCTATGTCTAACTATAAAAAATAGTGTTTTAATGCATTAAGTATAAGTACTCAGTCACTATACATAGGGGATCAATTTGAAGTGCTTCAAATATATTTTGGGTGGGTTGTTTGGAATGTATATTATACTCACATTGATTTACAAGTGTCATGGGAGGCTTTTTTTTTTAATTACACCTTTCATATTTGTGTGTATTTTATTTGTAAATCCTTTGCTTAGTTGTAAGTACTTTTTTATTGGGGATTCTTGTTTGGTCCTTTTTGATCTTTTACACTCTTTCTTCATTGCCCTATTTCATTTTTTTTAAATAGTTTCATACATTTATTTCCATATTTCTTCATATTTATCATTATGGGGGTGTTATGTTATGGTTTATGTTTCTTTTCTTTCATTTTAAGTGGTTTATGTACCAAGTCTTTGTTCTTATACACTAGGTGGATGCAACGATTGGACACCCACATATATTGGTGAGATGCAATATGCACCATATAGACACTCATTGGATACCTTTTTTTATGGAATATTTTCGCTAGATTTCTTATTTATGAAGTTTCCTTTTTTAATTATACCCATTATTAGATTTTTTTATAGAAGACACCCTCTTCAATAGATTTCATTTATGAGATTGTTAGCATTGTTTTATTTGCATCTTTAAAATACTTTATATTTGGTGTTGTTCAAGTAATGTTTCTATGTCTTGCTCATGCATGGATTTAGCTCTCTTAATCCTAATATTAGATCTTGAATTTATTGGATTCATAACTCTCTTTGAACCTAATCAAGTTTGGACATTTCTTTGATCCCAATTTTATTGGATATTCTTCAATTCTACACAATGCAATTGGGTATACCAGGAATTTTGGTCTGGCCTGACCTAGTGTGGAGTAAAAAAATAGGGTGCCTCCTTCCCAACATGAACACAAGTGAATGGTTCAAGCCTGTGAGAACGATAACCCGACAGGGGCACAGAGCCCATGAGCACACCAACCCAACAAGGGATTGGAACAACACATGCCTAAATGCTTGTCTCATGGAATGAACACTAATAGCAACCTCAATGTTATGGTTCAAGCTTGTGAACATATTGGATCAACAGAGGCATAGTGTTTGTGATCACAATGGCCTAGTGGAGGTTTGAACCCTAGTGGCCACAACAAAAACACCACTACTTTACCATCGTACTATGGGATGAACCCCTATAACAATACAATTGTTATTTGGTGGATGTATCAATAATATCTTTGTGTAGTAATACATATTCCATCAAGTAGGGTTATCTTTAGCCTTCTCTTTTCTCTCTTACAGTGAGGAGTCTTTCCTACAAGTTTTCTCCTTTTCTCTGTATTTTAGATATTTTTTATGTACATGGGTACCTAACATGGCCATTTTCAAGGCACCATCATCATCATTACATGCCTATGTTATACTTATAAAGGGTTTTAGAGTGTGCTATAACTATATATATGTACTTTATTTTCCTATGTTTATGACACACATATGATGAGCTTGCTTAGGCATCATCTCACATATATGTGTGATCTTGTTGAGATCATCTTTTGTATTTACCAAGTTTTAATTCAATTGGTTTCCTCACTTGGTGATTCAATAATACTTATCAATTAGGACTCTTCGATGTGTATTTCCTAAATATGCTTCTGATGTGTGAGCTTTTATCAATCCCTTGTAAGTTTTATACTTTATCCTTTTTATTGTTAGAATAATATCTTATACATTGTGCAAACATGTGTTTATCAATTAACTTCTTTCTTTTCATGTGAATTTCTTCATCCATATATTTCCTAGTCATGCTCATTGATTTTTCATTTTCCCATAAAAATAAACCTTTCACACTAGTTGAACGTCATCACAAGTAAGTAAAAATGTAGAGTATTATCTCAATGATTTGCAATGAACTCTAAACAGCGATTGCACTATTGAGATACTACATAATTTATTGGCCAATGAAATACTTGCTTATCCTTCACAAATTAGATTTATGTTGCTAACTTTTGTAATGTATAATGATAGCAGTGATTGATTAATTCATATAAGGTCCTTAAAAACTACATGCTTAAACTAATCTTATGAGGAAAAGTTACTTGCTAGGTTATTTCCATGAAGCATGGGTGATTATACACTAACTTGGTTATGTTCCCCCCCCTCCCCGAGCTTCTATTTCTTCTTTTAGAGATTTATAAAAGGATTTTATTGAACATTTTCAATACAAAATTGAGCCTAAGATAACAATTAACAAAGTAACACAATGTTAACAAAAAGAACATAAGACCATCAATATTAAAGGGTTTAGGGCCCCTTCAAAACTCGTGATTTACCTCTAATCAAAAACAAAAAGAACATAAGACCATCAATGATCATGTGTTAAGACTTTAAACCATGGTTACAAAACTAGTTTCAAGTTATTAAATAATGAATTTTAAAGTCTATTTGTCAAAAAATTACTTCTACTACTCAAAGAAAAGTGATTTACAATATTTATCATTTATTTTTTAGTTATATTATATTGTACACAAATGTGAGGTTGTCTTGTTAAAAAATATATTTTAGGTGGAAGCATAAAGGTATTTCCCACTTTTGGGACACACGTTGATTTAATAATTTATTCAAAATAGTGTGCCCCAATTTTGGGACACAAGGAAAAATAGGTTAATTTCATTGTAGGTGACATTTTTGACATGTATATGTGTGTCCCTTAATTATTCTACGTGGTATCATTTTCCCTCCAAGCCATATGGAAGGATTTCAATAGACACATAATATTGATTCATATCCCTTTATTGTGATAAAACAAAGTCATCATGATATAAAAATTTGAAATACTATAGTTTTCTAGTCAAGCTTTCCAAAAAAATATAGATTTTAATAGAAAATATTAAGTTGCTTAGAAAATTATGTGAAAAAAAACAATCCATAAACATTAATCACAATTCATAAAGATCAATAATAACATCATGACACATCCAAAAATTCATAACTTAATGTCAACTCAAGTTTCTCATAAACATGCCACACTTGAGTTTTTTAAAGCCCTATCTTGTAAATAATATTTGCGAGCTTTCAAAAAAATATAAATTTGAATGAAATATTTCAAGTTTCTTAAGAAAATACATGCATAAAAACTATAATTCCTCAACATTAATCACAATTCATAAAGATTAACAATAACAACATGACACATCTAAAAATCATATCTTGATACCAACTTAAGTTTCTCATAAATGTATCTCATTTAAGTTGATTTTTTAATGTTGTCATGTAAATAATATTTGTGGGTGATGAATTTCATTACAAACTATTTGCTACCAAATAATTTATAGTAGCTTAAGATGATTAAAGATTATATTTATAAAAAGAGATATATTTTTACTATAAATATAGATTTATGTAAAGATGGATATGAGACCGGTTAAATTTGGGAGCAACAATTATGCTAGATGTTGTGATTAAATTATCTAAAGATGAAATAAAGTGCATTATTTTTGAAGTTATTGTAATGTCATAAAATTGCTCCCCCAATGCAATTCCACATTACATAACCTTCACCTTTGCCTAATAAAGATGATAATGCTAATCCCCTTTTGCCTTGCCTTCATTTTCATCCTTGACCCCATCACTTTCAGTCATCGAGGGAATTTTTGTCGGGGATGCTTTCACAACATGCAAACATCTGCATGTCGCATGAACATCCTAACAAGATTCTTGATCCTATGGTCATTGGGACGTTACAATTATGCCTGCTCATGAAGTGTAACACCTCTGTAGTCATAGACACGCTTGAAAATGACCCTATTGCATGCATTTCTATTAGAACACATTTGTTGTTGTTCCAATACAAACACTATAGATAAATCAACCTATTAACACCCAATACAAACACTATAGATAAATAGATCCATGGGAGGTGGTTATTCCGTGTCTCAAATTCAAAGGGATACATTGGTGATTAGTCCAAAAATCCTCCCTCAATGTCACCCAAGGGGATTCAAACCCATGACCACAACTCTGATACCATTTTTTGGAACGCGTTTGTCATTGCACCAAAAGATTGACTTGTTAACACCTGATATAAACACTAAAGATAAACAAATTCATAGGAGGCAGTTAGTCCATGTCTCAAATTTGAAGGGAGATGTTGGCAATTAGTCCAATAATTTCTTTATTCAAAATTACCTTCTTCCCTCTCATTCATTCACTCTTTCAATCTGACTTCATTCTCTCATTCTACACCTTTCACTCTTGCATTCTTGCTCTTCTACACCATTTCTACACCATTGTTGTTCAAGCTTCTTACACATTTGTGCCTCTCACATCTCTATCTTGGTGTTACACTCTCTTTCAACTCTTCAAGCTCATTGGAGGGAGGGTAACACTTATTGGCATTATCATTCTTATTTAAGTTGCATATTGATATCTTGCATGTCTTCTTTCTTTCTCTTGTCTATTGCCTATTTTTCTATCTTGTTGTCTCTTTGGCTATTTGTGGAGGTGGAAACACCAAAGCAAGGGTTTGACCAATGCAAGCCCCGAAACAACCCCAACACTTTTCACTATTTCCGTGTGTGCAAGGTGTTCATGTGGAGCTTTATGGGAGGCTTCATAGCTAGATCATCCATGAGTTCGTTCCTTTCTTTCGCCTCTTGTCATTTCATTCAATAGTTTATTTACTTGCATAATTTAATATTCTTCTTGTTGTGCTTTCTTTATTTCCAACATTTTGTTAGTTTAGCAAACTATCAAACTTTAATTTCTGATTTGATAGTAGGTCTTGTGAGCTTCATAGACTGACTCTATTTTCAGTCTATGTGAGACCACAACATGTCACGAGGATGTCCATGCATCGCATTGTTGTCCTCTAGCCACGAGCTAGTATGTTTATCTTCTGAGACCTCTAAGCTTACTCATTCAGCTTCTGAAGTTCTTTTTCCATAAACATTCATAAAACATAAAACTATGTAGAAAACTCTCTTTCACATGTCTTGGTCACTAGAGCTTATTTCCTTGAGGTAGTTGAGGAAAATTTGCTACCTGTAGACTCTTCCCTATCCTAAAGACTTGAGAGTAGCGAATCTCCTACTCTAAAATTATATTCTAAAAACTACTCTTGATGTGTTTCTTAAATTCAATTATCAAAATATTATATTTTTCTTAAGCATCAAGGTTCTTTATATGACCCAAAACCAAAATTTAATGAGTTACATTTTGAAATAGGTTCAAGATCATAATATACAACATTATCTAAGTCACAATTATATAAAATTGATGTAGACAAGAGTCCTAACACACATTTTCTAAGAATAATTTTATGCATCTTAAGTCATTAGAGATGTAATTGTGCTTCTCTTTAGAAAGTTGTGAAAATTCCAATAATTACTTCTATAGATAGAATCAATAAATAAAAAATATAATAAATAACACATGCAATAAAAAATTGATATCATAACTTTATATAATATGAAAAAAATTCAAAATATGTAACACTTATTGTTATTTTCACACTAGGTGAAAATTTACATCACTTTTCAAAAAAAGAAATAAAATGGTAAATTACTAAAATATAATTAAATGGCTACATTTTATCATTTGAATCATTTTCTAAGGGGAGATATTGCAACCCTACTCTTATCACATCAGAAATTTGTATAAATGGATTTTTATATTTCGATATAAGAACTTCATATCATTTCATGATAAAAATTAGCATGTATTCGGTCCGTATTTTAGTGGGTTATAAGTTTGACACATTTAGTTTGATGTTACCAACCTCTCTTGAATATTTTTTTAGTTAAAGGTTATTCCTATTAGAAATGGAGACAAACCACTTTAATATGGAAATCTAAAGTTAAATTGAAAATCTAAATGTTAATAGGTAAATATCAAAATGGAGATATGAACATGTAAAATTGACGATAAAGAGAATTATTTAACACCATGAAAAAATCACATAACATGATATGTAACATGGAGAAATCCTTTTAGAAAAAATCCACCAAAGAAAAGAGGCCACTTGAGATTGTATTATCTCCAAAATAAGAGTACAATGCAACAATCTTCCTTCACTACTTATATATCTTCAATCTAGTAGCACTCAAGTACTTGTAAAACAATTATATATGTCTCAATCTCAATCCCTCAATAGATAGACTTATAGAGGCCCAAAATACCACTATAAAGCATTACCATGGGTCAAAACAAGGTTCCAAATACCATGATAAAAATCTATATGATCCTTGTGTGCTAAATATAGCCTCTTACAACTTGTCATAACAATTTAATAGTAAACTCTCTATCTTGGGAACCTAGATTGTAACATCCCAACAATAGGATATTCTCTTACAACATGTCATAATTAAATAAAAATATCTCATTCAAAGATCTCTCTTATTCTTCATAGCATTCCAATAATAACCACACTAATTTGGGCACCATGGTTGAATTTTTCACCTCTTCACCTTGTTATGCCCTGCATAACCGCCCCATTTTATTTTGGAACAAAATGGGTCCCCCTCCTTTTTTCTCTTCCTTTTGCTACCTTTGGTTATTTGCTTTACTCTTCCGAGTTCTTCTATTTTCTTCCTGAGTTTGCCTTCTAGTTTTGTCAAATTTTGGTTCAGCCTCAGCTTAAATTGGTTTTCTTCTTGCAGGAAATTGAATGAAATAATCACAAGCAATAGTGGATTTTATTATAATATGTTTTATTTGCTTCTGAGGACTAATGCAGACCTTGTTTTGCAGGATTGGATTGTGCACATGATGGTATTCCTCAAGGAGCTTAGTTGGAAAGCATCTCCCAATCCAGTCTAGCATAAAATTGTTCTAAGGAGAAAGTCGGTAGGACTCTGTAGTTGTCTTGCCGACTAGCAGTTCGTTCTATTCAAAAGAGGCCCATCAGTCGCCTAGACATCCCTATTGCCGAGAGTCTTTATGTGTCTCGCCGACTGGAAGGAGGTTGGCATCGGGAGGAGGTCTTCCCGACTAACAAAGTGTCTAGCCGAAAGAGGAAGCTTCGATGTAGGGTCTCGGCGAAGGAAGCTTGTCTCCCCGAAATGAAACAAGTTGCCAAAAGATGATGCCTTCGGCGAAAGGTCTGCCCGATAGGAGGAGGTCCCGAAATTTTGAAATTGGCGATTAATTTTTCCTTCGGTAGGAGGTCTGGCCGATTAGCATGGGTCTCGCCAAAAGGGGATTCTCCCTTCGGTGTAACAAAGTGGGCTCGGGGAGACTATTTAGCATTTGCCAAAAGGTCTCACCGATTGAAAGAAGTCTCAACGAAATGAAGCAGCATCGGGTGGAGGATTTATGTTCGGCATAACATTTGGCCGAAAAGGTGAAGTCTCGATGAAAGGGTTATCCCTTCGTCGTGAGGTCTGGGCTATATGCTAAGGTCTCCCCGAAGTGCTCTCAGCTCAGCGAAAGGAAACTTTGATCGGTATAAAGTTTCACCGATCGAAGGGAGTCTGGGCGAAGAAACAGAGGTCTCGATGACTAAGTGGTGTCTCACCGACAGGTTGTCCCTTCGGGGAGAAAGATATATGCGCCATGATGTCTGGCCGAAGGGATAAAGTCTTTCCGACTAGGCGTATGTCTCGGTGAAAGATGAAGACTCGGTGAAAGGTCTCGCCTACTAATCAAGGTCTTCCCGATTGAAATAAGTTCATCACTAAGAGAGACAACTTCGCTGTGAGGTCCTACCAACCCGGTGGGGTCTTGCCAATAAGAATGAGCTTCGGGAGAATGAAGGGGGGGTTCGCCATAAGGTCACACTGACAAGCGATGGTCTCGCCGACATGATTTCTCCCTTCAGTGTAATGAAGTGCGCTTGATGAAAGGTCTCGGCGACCTGGGGATCTCTCACCGACAGGGCGTGAGTTTGGGGTAAGGTCTCCCTGAAACGAAGAAGTCTCCTCGACATGGGTGTGCTCGCTAGAGAAAGAAAGGCTTGCAGAGATGTCTTGGTGAGGGGACTTAGTCTCGCCGACATAAAGAGTTGTGGCTTCGGTGTAAGGTCTCGACAAAGGGAGCTAGTCTTACCGAAATAGAGTGATATTGCCACAAGGTCTTCCCGACTAATGGAGGTCTCCCCAACATAAAAATGAGCTCAGCAACGGATTCTGAGCCTCGCCATGACATCCCACTGACTTGAAGGAGTCTTGCCGAAGTAGAAGGAGCTTGATCTCGGGGAGAAAAGAAAAGGTCGCCATGAAGTCCTGCCGACCCCGTAGGGTCTTGCCGATGCAGAATGTGCTCGCCGAGAGAAGAGGGGCTTCGCCATGAGGTCATGCCGACTAGCGACTGTCTTTCTGATATCCTTTGTGGTATCGATATGACTTATGCAGCTCGCTAAAAGGTCTCACCGACTATCACATATCATGCCGATAGCTGCTAGAAGAGACATAATCGCATCAGAGAGACACGATTAGTGTCTCACTGACATGCGATGCCATACGAATAACCTTTGACCACCTGAGAATCTTGCATGGCATATGTCTAACCAATCAGGAGGAGATAAGAGGGTTGACCTGTGACAGTTTGACCAATTGACCACCCCTGTGGAGAGGATCAACAGGATGCAAACGACATGGAATCCTTCTGAGATCAAAAGGTGATGGATCGACTTGGGTGATGATGTTCAGATCTGAAGGGAGGCCAGATGATGCTTCCAAAGAAGGTCAACGAAAGAAGGGTCTAGAGCATGAAGAAGGTCGAAGGGAAGAAACAACCACAAGTCTCAGGAACAGCTGGAGTCTACTAGTAGAAAAGGGGCGGATCGGTATTAATGGAAAAATGCTTTAGAGCATTCAAGGAATCCCTTCGAAGGAGTTGAAAGATAGACACGGACACCAGGAGTAAATGTTGTAGCTACAAAAGATCTGAAGGCTTCTCCTAAGGTCAAACCGTCACCGACATGGACAGTAGGGCTTCACATTGAATGCAACATTGACTCTCTTCAGAAAGATCTGAAGAGCTGACCCTCCTAAAAGCAGATATTTTGTAAACCCTAAGGCAAGGGACAACACATTCTTTTTGGTACATTTTGTATATATGGAATTCTTGCCTCTTTGTAAAGGGTTAGAAGGTTAAAGAAGAAGAAAAAGTTAGAAGTTAGTTAGTTAGTAGGAGGAGAATAGAGTAGATGTATCTTTCCAGCTCTCTTAGTATAGATGGAAATAGTCTGAAGGCATGGATTCTCTGTACACTGGTGATTGTGTCAGCTTTGTAAATATTGCTTATTTGTTTCACTAACAGTAGAAGCAATCAGATTTTAATCTACTTCAGATTGTGTTCTTGAATGGTGTTTGTCTGAGTTAATCATTTGATTTGAGAAGCTTTCAAGGAATGAAGTTTGATTTTATGTTTTGTTTAAATGGTGACTTGCAATCTGCTATCAAATCAACACTGTGAATCAATGAAACTGTGTGTTAATCACAAGTTAATTTTGTTCTGCAGTTTTAATTAGGAATTCCTTGAAAGGTAACAAGTTTGGTTAAGTTAGGTGAATTATCATTCTTTTCTGTTCCAAAGCCCTGGTCTATCTTTTTTTTTTGTTTCTTTAAAAACCCTGGTTAGATTAGGTTTAAATTCATGCTTGATCTTAGAACAATCCACAAGCTCAACACCATTAGGCCCCTTGAATATTACTGTTACATTGACCATTGAGCAACATCAGCACAGTTGAGAACCAACTACAAAGACCTTGGGAGCTAAGATATCCATGTGAACATCTTTCTCTTTCAGGAGAAATAGAGTAGCAATATTCTTTTTGCATGTTGTTGTGCCACCTGGACCATCAACAGATCTGGCACTAGAAGGAGGGCCAGGAGAGCAAATTGGATGAAACTGGGTTTTCTTCCCCAGAAAGGCCCCACAAAGTTCTTCGATCAACCGAAAGCCCACCACCCTTGATAGAACTCAAGACCCCAATAAGGCACAAGAGTCACAAGATTGGGGCAACCATCACACAACCCTTGTCAGCTCCGCTCACTCCACCAAGATTTTCACCAATACCCCAGTGGATTCCTATTAATCCATCATCGAATCCATCTCAATTTTCATCACAGCTGGTTCAACCCATTCAACAATTGGCTCAACCACCACCACCACTGCCAATGGCATTCTTTCAGAATAATCCCTCTCCATTGGGGACTATTCCTGGAGGTTTTCATGATATGCCTAAGAACCCTGAGAAATTTTGTCCCAAGTACATTCATGGCGAATCAAGGAGTGTTGAGGAACACATACAAGCTTTCAAGGATGCTTGTACCAGGGCTCGGATAGCCCACCATGATGTAGTTTGTAGGTTGTTTCCTTATTCCTTAGGGGATATGGCATACAACTGGTACCTAAATCTTCCTCAACATTCTATTTTGAGCTGGAAAGACTTGGAGAATGCTTTCATCAATCAGTTCAGAATCTATGTGGATCCAGCCATTCTGTTTCACCAATTTGCTACTATTAGGAAGGAGCTAGGTGAACCTTTGCCCTTGTTCAATACCAGGTTTCAACGAATGTATAGGATACTGCAAGACCCCTATTTAGTTGCTGAAAATAGTGCCATTCAAGCTTACTTTAGAGTTATAGACCCTTTGCTAGGTTTGTTCCTGCAAAGAACTCATCAACTGACTAATATTGATTCCCTATCTAAAGTTTACCATTTAGTCATCAAGATGCAACAACAAATTAGCTCTCAACAAGGAAGTTTGGGAGGAGGTTTTCCTTTAATGGGGTATCAGATGCCTAGCCCAACCCCTTTATTCAATACTATCCCAGGAATGTCTCCTTCCCATTATGGACCTATATCTGAATTCTAGACTCAACCTCATGTTTCGTTCTTTGCTAATAGGACTCCTGACTTTTTTCAACAACCATAGGTCCCTCAAGGTTCCCATGGTCATCATAACCAAATTGGAGCCCCAAGTCATGTTGATCAACCACTTGTTGCTAAGGTCGTGGAAAGTGAAAAGACAGTTCAACTCACAAACGAGGTAGAGACCTTAAAGAAAACACTGTCTCAAGTCACAAATGACATGGCTCAGCTTCGATTGAACCCCTCCCAAAACCAAGGTAACTACCCTAATCAAAACAACAACAATCAAGGTACTTATCAGAATCACAACAATTATAGCCAAAAGGGTTATCAAGGCCAAAACTCCCTTAACCAAGGTTATCAAAATCAAAATAGGGGATATAACCAGAGGTCAAATAACAAACGACAATGGAATATGAGGCCAAACAATGGTGGAGTCTCTCACAATTATCAAGCTAATGAGGAGAGGTCACATACTACAAATATGGTTGACCTTAATTTTATGACTAACTGGTATAGGTTGCATGATATTGCAACCCATTCTGAGGTAAACTGCCCTAAAATGGAGAAAGTTGTCAAGATGGCACAGGCATATGCCCACACGTTCCAAGGGAATTCGAACAAAGGAGGTGACTCAGTGGATACAACCATGACATATGACCTCTTTGAAGAAGAACCTTCATTCCTAATGCAGAGTGATAATGAACTAGAGGAAGATATGTATGATGCCCAAGCTTTTCAAACAAAGGGAGGACACTTCCTAAGAAATCAAAACAAGGGGCCATTCACTACATCAGCACCACCTAATCATATGGTGCCTCCAGATCAAAATGTTGATAATAACCCTCCTCCACCAAAAGGTCCGCCTAACTTCCACAACAAAGGTAATTCATCTGTTGTTTTCAAAAGCAATACGAGCTATAACTCAGAATTTGATATTGTTTCTGAGATGCAGAAACAAAAAACCTCTTTGTCTTATTTTGATATCTTAAAGTGGTGCCCTGCTCAACGAGAGATAGTGTTGAAAGCTTTAGAGAAAGCTGATAAATCGAAAGGGAAAAACAAGGTGGCATCTGCAGCAGACATGAACACAGCCTTGTACAGAAACAAGGTAGGTACCCCACCATTTCTCTTAAGTTTAAGAATTTGTGGGAAGAATCTACATAACTGTCTATTAGATTCAGGAGTTTCTAGCAATGTTATGTCATTTTCTATATGTAAGAAGTTGGGATTGAACCCTGTCCAAAAAAACAAGAAGGTCATCCAACTTGACAAGACAGAGGTTAATGTAGTGGGAGAGTTAAGAAAAATACATGTCCAAGTAGGGTCAGACCCTAGGATTCAAACCAACATAGACATTCCTGAGACCTATGGTATGTTGTTGAGCAAAGATTTGATGAAAGGTATAGGGGGTATCTCTCCCTTGACTTTTCACATATGTGGCTACCATGGAGAGGAATCCCTACATAGATTAGGATTGAAAGTGAGCCTCACCTCAAGCATGTAATCACTGAATATGATTGCCCCAATGAGGTAGCCTATTTCGAAGCCGGGATAGGGGTTTATAAAAGAGAGGAAATTCTAACCCTTTCAGTTCTTGATTCTAAAGATATGTCAATACAAAAGCTCCCTGATCCTATGATTAATGAAAATCAGCAGGCATTAATCAGGAAGTTGCAAGAAGATCAGATGGTCTTAGGGGAAGATGTAGATCTGCAAACTCTTCTACTCCCTAATTGGTGCAGGGTGCATTACCAAAACCATTTTGAATTGACTTGCCAACCCTGCATTGACATTTTAAATCATGTTTCCCAAGCTGGGGAAACTAGTTTAAGTCACCCCGAGACTGTGGCAGACCACTTTTCATTTTAAGCCAAGGAAGCAATAATGTTAACCAGGGATAAGACACCTCCAAAGGAAGCTCCTTCTCAAATTGAACCTACCCCAAACACATTTCCAAATCAGCATATTGATGAGGAGCAACCCCAAGGTTTGTCTGACACCCCTGCACTCACAAGTATACCAAATCCCAAGGGATTAACTGAATATGTAAGTGAATGCCATAAACATAGTCACAAATTATATGATATGTCTATGCAGGAATTGGAAATTACACCTGGGGAATCGGTTGAACACCCATTCCCTATATCTGATGCAAAAGATCGAGTAGTCCCACCTCTGGCTCATCCTATCCAAATGCCCACAACAACTTCAAAAGGATCAACCCCAACTCATGACCAGCTTTGGACCCTCACATTTGATGGATCCAAGTCCAAAATAGGTTGTGGTGTTGGGATTGAATTAACCAGCCCGAAAGGGAAAACTTTCTTTGCTTCTTACAGGTTGCAGTTTGGATGCACTAACAACCTAGCAAAATACGAGGCATTAGCTCGCGAGCTAATGTTCGCACATAAGAAGAAGGTCACTGCCTTGGTGGTCAAGGGAGATTCAGAAATAGTTATCAAGTAAGTGCGCAACCAATACACATGTCACAATAGAAGGCTGGAAGCTTACATAAATTGAGTATGGAACCTAATTGAAGATTTTGATGCTTTTGGGATTAGTTTAATCCCTAGAGAAGAGAATCAGATAGCTAATTCATTAGATGTTGCTACGAGCAACCTGTAACCCATGCAAGGCTCCAACCTTAAAATATTCTCAGTAGAATTGATATCCACCCCAGCTGTTCCTGATAATATCAAGAACTTTCAGGTCTTTGATGATGATTGACATATCTTTGCTTTCCTAGCAAGCTCAGATATTTTTGAAGGACATATCATTGATGAGTCCAACAGGGATCAAGGAGATTGGAATCTAGAAGATTGTGATACAGAAGGGTTCCTCAATTTAAGAAGTAACAACATCCCCAAGGGAATGGTGGCCCTAGAAATAATTTTTGATTCAGACCCTAGGGCTCGAGAGAAGATATCAGCTGAAAATAAAGGAGGTGAATATGAAATTGTTAACCTGGCTGATTCTGGCCTTGAAAGGAATATCTACATAGGGAAAGCCTGCCCTAAAGCAATTAGAAAAGACATATTGATGGCACTTAAGAAAGATATTACTGCAATAGCTTGGGGATATGAAGATTTAAAAACATTCGATGCTTCTGTTATGACTCGCACTATTCCTTTGAAGCCTCAAGCTAGGCCATTTCGGCAGAAGCAGCGGCCTGTCAATGCCCTGATTGAACCATTGATCTATAAAGAAGTTCATAAATTGCTTTCTGCAAGGATAATCTTCCCTGTACGCCATTCAACATGGGTGGCTAACTTAGTTCCAGTCCCTAAGAAAAACAGAGAGATTAGGCTATGTGTGGACTTCAAAAATCTGAATAGAGCTTTAGAAAAGGATAACTACCCACTTCCTTCTCTGGATGAAGTCTTGCAGACCGTCAATGGATCTCAGATGATATCATTCCTGGATGGTTACTCTGAATACAATTAGGTAATGGTTAACTGTGAAGATAGGATGAAGACAACCTTCACTACAAAGTGGGGAACATTTGCATACAGAAGGATGTCGTTCGGTCTGATAAATGCTGGGGCAACTTTTCAGCGTGCCATGGACGTGGCATTCAAAGGTCTGATTGGAAAATGCATTATTGTTTACATGGATGACCTGACCGTGTTATCATGTTGCAGACTTAGCTGAAGTCTTTGAAAGATGTATCTAGTATGGCATCTCCCTGAATCCCAAAAAGTGCATGTTCGGAGTCTCTGAAGGGAAGCTTTTGGGACACATAATCTCAGAAAGGGGGATATCAATTGATCCAGATCGAGTTCAGTCCATTATGAAGATCACCAGGCCAGGAAGCAAGATAGAAATGAGATATTTCTTTGGAAAAATCAACTTTGTGAGAAAGTTTATCATGGGCTTTGCAGAAATCGTAAAGCCACTAAATGAAATGATGAAGAAAGACGCCAAGATAGAGTAGGCTAATGAGGCAAAGGCCGCATTTTGACAAGTCAAGCAATCCATTTCAGAAGCGCCAATCCTCACCAGCCCTGACTACTTGAAGTTGTTCTATATTTATTCCTTTGCTTCTGAACATTCCTATGCAGCTGTCCTAACTCAACGAAGAGGAGGGGAAGAGAGGCCAATCGCCTTCATGATCTCTCCATTCAAAAATGTTGAAGTTAAGTACACACCTCTTGAAAATCAAGCGTTTGTGCTAGTTAGAACTGTCAAAAAGTTTAGGCACTATATTCTCCAAAGCCAAACCATTGTTGTAGTTCTTGACGTTGCTGTGAAGTCTCTACTTATGCAGAGCAAGCTGGGAGAAAGAAGAGGGAAATGGATGGCCATCTTGCAAGAATTTGATCTGGAGATTTTCCCTATGAAGCTTGTCAGAGGTACAGGCTTGTCCAAGTCCATGGTGAATGCTGGTGACAACATCATTTGCTATCAATACACTACTCAGTCCTTTTCAAATGACCCTTGGTATGCTGATGTCATCTATTTCATCCTCAACAATCGATGTCTAGAGGGAATGAACGCCACTCAAAGGAGAGTGTTGAGAATGAAGAGTTCTCATTATATGCTCAAAGGAGGGTTGCTATATAGGAAGAATTTTGAGGGAGTGTACCTACAATGCCTTGATCACAAAGAGGCCAAACATGTGATTGCTGAATTTCATGGGAAACATGGCACAGGTCATGGCTCTACAGATTCATTAGCACATCAAATCCTTAGATCTGGTTATTACTAGTCGTGTGTGTTCAAGGATGCCCATCAGCATGTAAGAACATGTCACATATGTCAGATTTTTGCATCAAAGGAATGCCATCCAGCCATGCCATTGCATCCTGTCTACAAGGTAAGGCCATTTGCCTAATGGGCACTAGATTTTATTGGGGTAATCAACCCAAACTCTTCTACAGGACAAAAATTTATTCTGACTGCCACTGATTACTGCACAAGGTGGACAAAGGCTATACCCTGTAAGAATAACACCACATAGGTAGTGATTAAGTTCCTCACCGAATGCATCACAACTAGGTTTGGGGTACCCTTCGCGTTGGTATGTGACAATGGCTCTTCCTTTTCTTCTGCTGAATTCATTTCATGGGCATATAATCACAAAATTGTTTAAAAGTATTCTTTGAACTATTACCCACAAGGCAATGGAGTTGCAGAGTCAACCAATAAGAATCTCTTAGGGGTAATTAAGAAACTATTAGAAAACAACCCTAGGGACTAGCATACCCAGCTTAGATTTGTGTTGTGGGTAGATAGGACTAGGATTAAGGCTGCTTTAAAGACCTCACCATTCAAGCCGGTATACGGCCAAGAGCCTGTGTTCCCTATCCATCTTTAAATACCTATCCTTGATTTCATGCAGAAATTCTACTCTAGTGACAGTAGGATAGAAGTAATATTAGCTGCTTTGTTGAAATTAGAAGAACAGAGAGATGCCGCCTTGCAATAATTCTTTAGGCACCAGGCTATTGTCAAATGTTGGTTTGAAAAAAGAGCCAAAATCAAAGCTTTTAGGATATCAAACCTTGTGTTGTCATGGGATAGAGTCAGTGAAAAGAAGGGTAGTCACCAAAAATTTGATAAGCTCTGGCTAGGTCCTTATCAGATTGCTGAGATCCTAGGAGAAAATGTTTTCTGATTGAGTAGTTTAACTGGAGAACCTGTTCCATTTCCTGTCAATGGATAGTTTCTTAAACACTATTTTGAGTCATGAAGTTGGTACTTTTGCTGGGTGATACATTTGTGTAAATAGTTTCTTCTTGTAAATAATCTCTGTGTGAATAACACTGTTCTTTATGTGAATAATCTGTTGCTCTTTGTGTAAGTAATTTTCTCTTTTGTTCGTGAGTAATTTGTTGTTTGTTTGTTTGTCCTTTCTTTCAGTCTTTCTATTTCCTTTGTTCTTTTGGTTTCCGTTTTGTTTTGTTCTTTGAGGTTTATCTGTTCTTTCCCATCTTAAAATGGTGGTTGTTATCTCGAGTATACTTTGGTCATTAGGAGAGAAGTGGTTTAGATATTTTCAGGTTTGCTGATTGGGTGATTTTGTCCTAAACTTGTTGTTTTATGCTCATTGTCAATAAGAGTTGTGGAAAGTCTTGAAAACAAGGGACGAAGTAAATAACCTTCATTAGCTCCTCTGAATCTTTCACAAATCATTAAGATCATCACCTTTGTAATGGTATATTTGTCCTAGGATGACAATGTTGTAAGACTTGAGTGAAAAATCTGATCTCCCAAGTGTTGTTATGAGGTCCATGGTAGTTTTCAACCTAGATTAAATATTAAAATATTTGACATATTGAGAAATTTTTTTTTGAATGAAATATCTGAAACTCCAAGAGAAAAGAAAAGAAAAGAAAAGAGCTATCTAAAAGAAAATGGGACTCAATATGAATGGGTGATTCCAGTATCTCTACCGGGGCTATGGACGCTTGACTGGAAGTAGAGCAATGCTGTGAGAAAACTAGAGGTATCTCCGTCAGGGCTATGGACGCCTAACTGGCAGCAAAGCAATGCCCAGGATATCATTGCACAACAACTAAAGGAAATCAACTCATGTAGTTCAAATCTTGCACATTGTTGTTCAAAAGATGAGGAAAACTTTATGAAAGGATGATGCACCATCAAGCAAACACATAGATTCAGCGACAGCCAGTGTTGACTTACATTTGAGATTCTAGCTCAACCTTGCTTGTTAAAACTGACCCAACTGGAGTTGTGATGTTCGTAAACTAGGAGTTCTGGGTAGCTGAATCCTTCAGTTTCATGAAAATGGTTAAACCATTTTCCCAGCCGAGTGGCCATTTGTTATGCCCTACATAACCACCCCATTTTATTCTGGAACAAAATGGGTCCCCTTCCTTTTTTCTCTTGCTTTTGTTGCCTTTGGTTATTTGCTTTACTCTTTGGAGTTCTTCTGTTTTCTTCCTGAGTTTGCCTTCTGGTTTTGTCAAATTTTGGTTCGGCCTCAGCTTAAATTGGTTTTCTTCTTGCAGGAAATTGAATGAAATAATCACAAGCAATAGTGGATTTTATTATAATATGTTTTATTTGCTTTTGAGGAATAATGCAAACCTTGTTTTGCAGGATTGGATCGTGCACATGATGGTATTCCTCAAGGAGCTCAGTTGGAAAGCATCTCCCAATCTAGTCTGGCATAAAATTGTTCTAAGGAGAAAGTTAGCAAGAATCTGCATTTGTCTTGCCGACTAGCAGTTCGTTCTATTCAAAAGAGGCCCATCAGTCGCCTAGACATCCCTATCGTCGAGAGTCTTTATGTGTCTCTCTGACTGGAAGGAGGTTGGCATTGGGGGGAGGTCTTCCCGACTGACGGAGTGTCTCACCGAAAGAGGAAGCTTCGCTGTAGGGTCTCAGCGAAGGAAGCTTGTCTCCCCGAAATGAAACGAGTCACCAAAAGATGATGCCTTTGGTGAAAGGTCTGCCCGACAGGAGGAGGTCCCATCGAAAGTTTGAAATCGACGATTAATTTTGCCTTCGGTAGGAGGTCTGGCCGATTAGCATGGGTCTCACCGAAAGGGGATTCTCCCTTCGGTGTAACAAAGTAGGCTTGAGGAGAGTGTTTAGCGTTTGCCAAAAGGTATCACCGATTGAAAGAAGTCTCAATGAAATGAAGTGGTATCGGGCGAAGGATTTGTGTTCGGCATAGCGTCTAGCCAAAAAGGTGGAGTCTCGGCGAAAGGGTTATCCCTTCACCGTGAGGTCTGGGCTATATGCTAAGGTCTCCCTGAAGTGCTCTCGGCTCAGCGAAAGGAAACTTTGGTTGGTATAAAGTCTCATTGACTGAAGGGAGTCTGGGCGGAGAAACAGAGGTCTCGGCGACTAAGAGGTGTCTCACCGATAGGTTGTCCCTTCAGGGAGAAAGATATATGCGCCATGATGTCTGGCCGAAGGGATAAAGTCTTGCCAACTAGGCATATGTCTCGGTGAAGATAAAGACTCGATGAAAGGTCTTGCCGACTAATCAAGGTCTTCCCAATTGAAATGAGTTCATCACTAAGAGAGACAACTTCACTGTGAGGTCCTGTCGACCCGGTAGGGTCTTGCCGATAAGAATGAGCTCGGGGAGAATGAAGGGGGGTTCGCCATAAGGTCACACCAACAAGCGATGGTCTCGCCGACATGATTTCTCCCTTCGGTGTAATGAAGTGCGCTCGATGGAAGGTCTCGGCGACCCGGGGATCTCTCACCGATAGGGTGTGAGTTCGGGGTAAGGTCTCCTCGAAACGAAGAAGTCTCCTCGACATGAGTGTGCTCGCCAGAGAAAGAAAGGCTCGCAGAGATATCTTGGCGAGGGGACTTAGTCTCACCAACATAAAGAGTCGTGGCTTCAGTGTAAGGTCTCAACGAAGGGAGCTAATCTCACCAAAACAGAGTGATTGCCACAAGGTTTTCCCGACTAATGGAGGTCTCCCCAACATAAAAATGAGCTCGCCGACGGATTCTGAGCCTCGCCGTGACGTCCCACTGACTTGAAGGAGTCTTTTCGAAGTAGAAGGAGCTTGAGCTCGGGGAGAAAAGAAAAGGTCACCATGAAGTCCTACTGACCCGGTAGGGTCTTGCTGATGCAGAATGTGCTCGCCGAGAGAAGAGGGGCTTCACCATGAGGTCATGCCGACTAGCAACTGTCTTGCCGATAGCCTTTGTGGTATCGATATGACTTCTACAGCTTGCTAAAAGGTCTCACCGACTGTCACATATCATGCTGATAGCTGCTAGAAGAGACATAATCGCATCGGGGAGACATGATTAGTGTCTCACCGACATGCGATGCCATACGAATAACCTTTGACCCCCTGTGAATCTTGCGTGGCATATGTCTAACTAATCAGGAGGAGCTAAGAGGGCTGACCTGCGATAGTTTGACTGATTGACCACCCCTATGGAGAGGATCAATAGGATGCAAACGACATGGAATCCTTCTGAGATCAAAAGGTGATGGATCGGCTCAGGTGATGATGTTCAGATCTGAAGGGAGGCCGGATGATGCTTCTAGAGGCGGTCAACTAAAGAAGGGTCTAGAGCATGAAGAAGGCCGAAGGGAAGAAACAACCACAAGTCTCAGGAACAACTGGAGTCTATTGGCAGAAAAGGGGCGGATCGGTATTAATGGAAAAATGCTTTAGAGCATTCAAGGCAACCCTTCGAAGGAGTTGAATGATAGACACGGATACCAGGAGTAAATGCTGCAGCTTCAAAAGATCTGAAGGCTTCTCCTGAGGTCAAACCATCACCGACATGGACAGCAGGGCTTCACATTGAATGCAACATTGACTCTCTTCAAAAAGATCTGAAGAGCCGACCCTCCTGAAAGCAGATATTTTGTAAACCTTAAGGCAGGGGACAACACATTCTTTTTGGTACATTATGTATATATGGCATTCTTGCCTCTTTGTAAAAGGTTAGAAGGTTAGAGAAGAAGAAAAAGTTAGAAGTTAGTTAGTTAGTAGGAGGAGAATAGAGTAGATGTATCTTTCCAACTCTCTTAGTATAGATGGAAATAGTCTGAAGGCATGGATTCTCTATACACTGGTGATTGTGCCAGCTTTGTAAATATTGCTTATCTATTTCACTAACAGTAAAAGCAATAAGATTTTAATCTACTTCAGATTGTGTTCCTGAATGGTGTTTGTCTGAGTTAATCATTTGATTTGAGAAGCTTTCAAGGAATGAAGTTTGATTTTATGTTTTGTTTAAATGGTGACTTGCAATTTGCTATCAAATCAACACCGTGAATGAAACTGTGTGTTAATCACAAGTTAATTTTGTTTTGCAGTTTTAATTAGGAATTCCTTGAAAGGTAACAAGTCTGGTTAAGTTAGGTGAATTATCATTCTTTTCTATTCCAAATCCCTGGTCTATCTTTTTTTTTGTTTCTTTAAAAACCCTGGTTAGAGTAGGTTTAAATTCATGCTTGATCTTAGAACAATCCACAAGCTCAACACCAGCAAGCCCCTTGAATATTACTATTACATTGACCATTGAGCAACATCGACACAGTTGAGAACCAACTACAAATACCTTGGGAGCTAAGATATCCATGTGATCATCTTTATCTTTAAGGAGAAATAGAGTAGCAATATTCTGTTTGCATGTTGCTGTGCCACCTTGACCATCAACACACCTTCCCATAGTAAAATATGCGTTTGATAAAATAGAAAAAGTTGCTAATAAATAACTAATTACTGTTACCAATAAAAAATAATTATCAATGTTGGTAAAACTTCCATCCCTTTGAATGAATTTATAAAAAAATATAAAAAATGTTAGGAATTATTAAATGCATAAGACTTACTGTAAGTTGATGCCACCTTAATCCTAGAATCCTCCCACTTGACATTGCACATTGTAAACACATCCATAGGAAAACATAAATTAATTAAGTGCACGAAACAAGGCCCATGACCTCCCTCCACCAAGAGAACTTATTTGTGGTTATTTCTTCATAAGTGAATATGTAACATTATCTAAAGTTTGAACCTTCTCTATCAAGACCTTACCATTCTCAACCATTTATTGTACAAAGTGATATTGAACATTAACATTCTTAGTATGAGCATGATACATTGGATTTCGGCCAAGAAAATAGCACTTTGACTATCACATCCAATTCTAACAATCCTATAATCAAAATCAATACCTATATCGAGTCTCTTTAACCAAGATTCCTTCTTAAAGTTATGGGTAGTAGCCATATACTTTGCTTCTATGGTAGAAAAAGAAATCATGGGTTACCTTTTACTCATCCAACTCACTACACAACCAAATAAAGTAAAAACATAGCCATTAGAAAACCTTCGACTATCCAAATCACCATCCCAGTTTACATCAAAAAAATTTGTATGTCCAATGTATTATCCACACTATTAGTACTAGAATAAACTAAACAATAATTAGAATCACCACACAAATATTTTAACACCCTCTTCACATAATTCCAATGGTCTCTACCAAGATTAGACATAAACCTGCTAAATAATATCATTACTTGGGTAATATATGGACTTTTGCAAACCATTGCATACATAAAACTTCCTACAACACTATCATATAGCACACTAGACATATCCTCAAGATCATCTTCACACTTGGGACATATATCTAATTTAATCTCGGTGCCAACTAGTAAAGTCATTATAACTGGATTACAATCTTACATACTAAATCTATGAAAAATAATATTTACATACTTACTTTTTGACAACCAAAGCTTTCTATTCTCATGATCCATCCTGAATTAGATTCCCAACATGTACCTAGTAGTTGTTGGATATCAAGGTGAAACTTGCAAGAATATGAACTTAATAACGTGGTTGCAAATTTGAAATTATGTATTCAAGATTACCAATTATGTGATTAGCAAATCAAAGAATGAAAGCAAAACAACAATACCACAAGTTTTTCCCTGTCAAAGCCATGGGAAAAGGTACATCTCATGCTTATGAAGTTGTTTACTTTGGAAGGTACATACAAATGTTGCTATTTCTACTAGTTCCCCTTCAACCACTTTTTCTACAATGCTATGATAATCTTCCCTTTCTACCTTTTAACCTCTCTAGAGATATCCATTAAGGAAGCTTTGGAATTAAATAAAAAATGCTCAAAAAAATCCCATTTTGCTACACCAAGGACTTATTTTGCACCCTTATCACTTTCATCTTGTCTTATGCCTACCTAAACAAATTAAAGTTGTTTTGATTGAGGAAATTCTCCCCTCAATTCCCCTAAGGTGGTGACCACTTTGGCCCCTCAAGGGAAAACCAAAGGTAAAAAGAATAAGTGTACTGACCCTACTCATACCTCACCCTGGTTGTGAATTTGGGTGAACCCTCTATCCAAAATAATACCCCCTTGCTTACCATCCCTCCTACCTCACTGGGGATAAACCTTCACCATTTTTGGCTAGTCTCAAGTGGCTCAAGGTCTTTGTGACCTTAAGAATAGTTTCCCTTCTCGTGGCTTAGGAAAACAAGACTAGGTGAGATCTTAGAAAACTCCCCCACCAAAAGCAAAAATGATCCTCAACATAGGTCTTGGTTGAAAAGGCCAAGGTTGATGTTATCAATGTGGAGGAGCATAGGGTTGAGTATGTGAAGGATGTGAGTGGCTCACATCTTAGAAGATCCAATCGTCTAGAGGGCCATACAAATTCTACTGAAAAGGAGGTGATTGAGGATGCTCTTGAGTAGGTTGTGAGCTTCTCTAGTGATGAGGAGGAGGATGAGTTTGATTCCAAAGGTTTAGAGAACACTAGTGAGAGCCAATCTAAGCACACAGTTAGCATTGAAACTGCAAATGTGGACCTACCTAGTGATACTCATAGTTTCCCACAGTGTGTTGCTATGATGGAGGAGCTTGCAAAGCTTAAAGGGAAGGTGTCAGAACTTGAGAAAAAGATGGTCAACCTATCCAAATTTAGCTCCAAGGTTATGCACAGATCAACCACTGCACTATGTATGTTGTTGGATAAGGAAATGATGAAGGTTGGTGATAAGGATAATAGTCACAAGGAAATTTTCAAGTTCCTCACTGAAGATTAGGGCCAACTTCTTGGCTAAGCCTATGTTCTTTTTTGGCTTTGGTGTCTCCTTAGTGTCCGTTGTTTATGATGCTTTATAATGTTTTGTTAAAGCGTTGTTGATGTGTTGTCTATGGTTTGTGGACTTTGTTTTCAGCCTCCAATCTCTTTGTATATGGGCCAACACCCTTGTTTTTTTGCTTTAATTATAAAAATAATACAATTTGAGAATCACAAGTGACACAAGATTATGTGGAGAAACCCTTACAGGAAAAAACACCACTCCCAAAGAGATGCAATGCTTGTATTAATCTTTAAATGAAGTATACATCAATACAAAACTCCTCTTTAGATCTCGGCAACACTTCGTTACTCTAACAACTTGCAAAAAAACTTATGAAACCACCATCTTAAGGCTCCAATATATAGATATTTGTGGAGAGAATACCGCTTGTGGTATCCAAAAACAACAAGAATAAACCACCTGGAAAACCCACACACCTCTTATTGGACAACCCATAAACATAGAAAAAAATATTAAATGATCACATAGCCTTCACATGGTTTCCTAACCTATAGCCAATCACAATTGGTCAATCTTGAGTGCTCCATTACTCTTTGACAGCTCCGACAACGTTTACCCATAACATGCATACTTGGGAATCTGACCTAGTATAACATGTAAAACATGTAAATAAACATGCAAGATCATGCACTTCTGTTTGGCCCCCACCCAAAATGTGGATGTCTAAAAGGAATATTCTCTTGGGATGCTTTGTAACCATCACCGTTGTGGGTCCACCTCTATGAATGCAATTGCAATTTTTCATAGGAAATTAAATAATAAATATTTTTCCTCTCATGTCCTCTAGGACACTTTCCAAAGAATGTGGAGACACATAAAATCAACTTCGGATAGCAATTATAATGTCACCTATCTTGAAATTCTCCTGCTTTACAATATACATTGCAATTACATCCATGAGATACATTAAAATTATAATCAAGTACAGGCCCATAGCCTTCCTACACCAAGAGAACTTGTTCGCGGTCATAGGCTTCATGAGAGAATATACAACATTATCCAAAGTGTCAAACTTTTCAATCAATACCTTACCATTCTCAACCATTTCTCACACAAAGTGATACCGAACATCAACATGCTTAGTACGAGCATGATACATAGGATTTCTAGATAGACATATGACACTCTAACTATCACATCCAATCCTCATTGTCCTGTAATCAAAACCAATTCCATTACCAAGTCTCTATAACCATATCGCCTCCTTAGAGGCATACATAGTAGCCATATACTCTGTTTTGGTGGTGGACAATGTGACCATAGGTTGTCTTTTACTAATCCAAATCATTGCACCTCCAAAAAAAGTAAAAACATAGCCACTAGTGGACCTTTGAATGTCCAAGTCACCTACCCAATCTACGTCAATAAAACCTTGTATGTCCAATGACTTAACCACATCATTAGTACCGCAATAAACCAAATAGTAATTAGAAGTACCATGCAAATATCTAAACGCCCTCTTAATAGAAGTTTGATGCTATCTACTAGGGTTAGACATAAACTTTCTCAAAACTCCCACTGCTTGGACTATATCTAGTCTAGTGCAAACCATTTCATACATCAAACTACCAATGACACTAGCATAAGGAACTTTAGACATCTCTTCAAAATCATCATCAGAATTAGGACAAATGTATAAACTCAAATTAGTATCAACTGGAGATGGAATATTTACTAGTTTACAGTAATGCATACTAAACTGAGCTACAAAATGGTATCAACATGCTTACTCTAACTTAAACAAAGCTTTATGTGAACCTGATCCCTATGATCTCCATCCCCTAAATCCTTCATATCAAACATGCCAAAAATTTGAGTCTTAGGCTCCCTAATCATCACCTTGTTGTTACTATTAAACAACATATCATCAACATACAAGACAAAAATTAGGATATGATCATCAATAAACTTAATGTAAACACAATGATCCTCCTCACTTCTAATAAAATCCAACGTCAATGAAAAAACATTAAACTTTTGGTACCACATCTTGGGTGACTGTTTCAAATCATATAATGATCATTTTAACTTGCAAACCAAGTGTTCTTTTCCTTTCACAACAAAACTGTCAGGTTGTTGCATATAAATTTCCTCCTCAAGATCCCCATGCAAGAAAGAAGTTTTAACATCCATTTTCTCTATTTCAAAATCATAAGCAACAACAATTGATAATAGGAATCTAATAGAAGTTAACTTAGCAACAAGAGAGAAAATTTCATCAAAATAAAATCACTCTCTTTGGGAGTAGCCATTGGCCACTAATCTGGCCTTTTACCACTTTAACCAACCATCTGCACCAATTTTATTTTTAAATACCCACTTGTAACCAATGGGCTTCCTTCCTTTGGGAAAACTAACAAGATCCCAGGTATCACAACTATCCAAATCCATCATCTCCTTTTGCATGACTTGCATCCAAGACTCACTTTCCTCTAAAGAGAGAGCCTCCCTATAAGATCTAGGTTTATCATCAATACTCAACAAAGAAAATACACAACAAAAATATAGTGGGCTATACCTATTAACTAGATTTTGTTTTCTTGTGGATCTTCTCAAAGTAGGAGTAAGAGGCTCTTCTTGTTCTTGTTCTTTTGTATGCTCATCTTGCACATCATCTAAACTCTCTGAACCCTCTTCTTCTTCTCCATCCTCTAATCCATCCGGTTGTTCTTCCACATGTTCATCTTCCTTCTTTTCTATCTTTTTCTCGAAGTGCATTGTTTTTGTCTTATCTTTCTCCTTTGGTTGTTCTTCCACATGTTCATCTTCCTTCTTTTCTATCTTTTTCTCGAAGTGCATTGTTTTTGTCTTATCTTTCTCCTTTGGTTGTTCTTCACCTGATTAAGCTCTAAACTCCTTAAAAATCATATCATTAGAGAAAACCATTTTACAGGTTAATGGATTCCAAAGCTTATAACCCTTTACATTCTCACCATAACCAACAATTTAGATGCATTTTTGTTCTTTTGGATCCAATTTAGATCACTTGTCTTGAGGCACATGAATAAAATCCTCACTACCAAAGACCCTTAAATGTGAAACAAAAGGCTTTCTACCTATCCACACTTCATAAGGAGTTTTATCAACAAGAGTTGAACAAGGAGGGTCCTATTAATCAAATAACATGCAATACTTACAGCTTCTGCCCAAAAGCATCTATTAAGCTTAGCATCACTCAACATGCTCCTAGCTCTTTCGATCAAGGTTTGGTTCATTCTTTTTGATACCCCATATTTTTGGGGTGTATAAGGAGTAGTTGTTTTCTTGAACAATACTTACATGCTTACACATCTCATCAAATTCACTAGAGCAATATTCACCCCCATTGTCATATTTCAACACCCTTATCTTATAATATGTTTACTTCTCAACTAAGGCTTTAAATTCCTTAAACTTAGTGAAAACCTCAGATTTTGCATGCATAAAATAAATTCAGGTGTATCTCAAGACATCATCAATGAAAGTAACATAATACTGAGATTTTCCAAAAGAGTCAACATCCACTGGTTCACACATCCAAATGAATGATCTCTAATAATATCTTTGATTTATTAGTTCCATTAGGAAATGATGATCTATTTTGTTTACCAAACACACAATGCTCACAAAAATCATTTTAACAAATTAATTAGAAATACCATCAACCAACTTTTAATTCAAAATGGTCTTAAGACCCTTTAAACTTATGTGACCCAATCTATGATGCCACAACATAAATGCATTTTTAGTGTCAATTACATTGGTAGAGTTAAAAAAAGTGGAGGCATTAAGCCTAAACAAATTCCCTATCCAAGATCCTTTACCAATCACCAAACTCCCTCTTACCAACCTGCAACCAAACTTGTCAAAGGTCACATGCATTCTAGAATTATTCAACTTGGATACTGAAAGTAAATTTCTCACAACTTCTGGAATATGTAAAACATCATCAAGGATTTTAACCCTTCCATCACTGAAACACAAATTTACCTTTCCCTTACCAACAATCTTCTTCATGTTGTTATCACCAAGGAAAAATTCTTCCCCACCATAAGTTGAATATGAAGTAAACCAATCCTTGTGAGGAGTCATATGGTAGGAGCAACTTGAATCAATAAGCTAAACATCATTACTAATATTGATAGTAGAAATAAACAAAGCATCAAAATCACCATCTTCTAAGGACTTTTCCATGGAAGTATCTGAAATCTTTTTCTTGTTTCTACGCTCCTTCATATGTCCTCTCTTACCATTATTCCAAAACTTACTTTGCTCTTCTCGGGGGTTTTAGAACGTACTTTAGACTTGTCTCTCTTTTTATCCCCTTTAGGCCCTCCTTTTTATTTGGACCTTCCTCGCACATGCAAGGCATCTAGGGAGCTCGCATTCATGGATTTTCTTCTCATTTTTTTTGAAAGAATTGTAGCAATGAGATCATCCATCTTTGGGTCTACACCACCACCACTTATAGCAACGATTAGATTTTCCCAATATTCGGGTAAAGAAAAAAGCAACAGTATGCATTAATCTTCTTCTATCTTAACATCTACAAATACAAGCTGACGTATAACCATATTAAAAGCATTTAAATGTTCTGCAATAGAATCACGATCCTTCATTTTCAACTTATACATCTCGTAACCAATGCCATTGAATTTCTCAATATCTAAATGGGAGGAAGAATTCATCATTTTCAATCTTCTTCACAAATCTGCAAAACCCACAAAGCAAAAGCTCCCACTATAGCCAAAAAACCTTCAACACTAAAGAGAAAGGCATCCCTCTCTCAACAAAACCGTTAGCTTTAATACCAAATGTTGGATATCAAGGTGAAACTTACAACAATATGAACTTAATAATGTGGTTTCAAATCTAAAATTATATATTCAATATTACCAATTATATTATTAGCATATCCAAGAATGAAAGCAAAACAACAATACCACAAGTTGAGAATCACAAGTGACACAAGATATAAGTGGAGAAAACCTTGCGGGAAAAAACTCCATACCCAAAGAGATACAATGCTTATATTAATATTCAAATGAAGTATACAACAATACAACACTCTTCTCTTAATCTTGGTAGCACTTTGTTACTCTAACAACCTGTAAACAAACTTATGAAACCACCATCTCAAGGCTCCAATATATAGAGATTTGTGGGAGATAATACCACTAGTGGTATCTTGAAACAATAAGCATAAACCACTTGGAAAAACCCACACCCCTCTTAGTGGACAACCCATAAACATAGTGAAAATTATTAAATGATCACATGGCTTTCACATGGGCGTGTAACCCACAACCAATCACAATTGGTCATTCCTGAGTGCTCCATTATGTTGGGAAAATGTGGACCCCAACCTTGCAATTACATAAGGTATTGTTGATAGGTAAGCGTGAGGGGGTGCGGATGGGGGGGTGTCTGAGGGGATCATCCCCCCGGCTGGGGGTTCGGGGGCAGCGTGCCCCGACAGGGGCTTGGGGGAAGCACCCTAAGAAGCCAAATTTTATGTATATTTCATTATAGTAAATCTAGACCGTTCATCTTTATGTCTCAGATTTGATGGTCGATATTTTGTTGGCTTGACTTGCCCTAGAAGGAAACCTTATTTTATAAGGGCATTGTACTATGACTGTATTGTGATGTATTCTAAGAGTTTGATAGTGGTTGTGTTGCCTCTGGATTTCTGGCTAGTGATACTCCTATGAGAAGCTTGTTATGCAAGTATATTGTAATCTTTTCTATAAATGAATAATATATTGGGTGACAAGTTTGGAGTGTGGGGATTTTCTCCCGAAAGGGTTTTCCCCATGTAAATCACTGTGTTGTGGTATGCATGATATTTATGTTTAATTTTTTGTAACTGTTGTAAAGATATGTAAAGTTTTGTATTATCCTCCTCTCAAGATTAGTGTAGGAAGTTGTTTTGCTACCTTAGCTTCCTTACAAGTGGTATCAAAACTTGATCACCTTTGTTTTAGTTGTGGGTTGTTGGGTTTTTTGAACTAGTCCAGATTTGAGTGGGAGCTTGTGTAGAAGATATGTGATCTTGTTGCAGGAATTTTTAGATGATGAGATCATCACGGATAATAGAGGTGGATAAATTTTTTGGAAATAATTTTGAGATGTGGAAGTTGAAGATGGAGGATCTGTTGATAGATTGAGATTTGTGGGATGTTGTTGAGAAAATGTTTTAAGGCTCACAAATCTTACTTTGGCTTGTCAATATGATGTTATGGACCATAAAGCCAAGGGTCTAATCAGACTGTGCTTTGCATACTCTATTTTAATCAATTTCCATGAAGAGACCTCTACACATAAACTATGGAAGAATCTTGGTGAGATGTATCAAGCCAAATATTTAGTGAAGAAGATTTTCTTGAGGAATAAATTGTATTCCTTGAGAATGGAAGAGGGTGGACAAATCATAGACCACCTAGAAGCATTCAATATGTTGATGGCTCAATTGGCATTAGTTGGTGTGAAAATGGATGAAGAAGAGAAATGTCAGATCTTGCTTTGTTCTTTGTCTGATTCATGGGATTCTCTTGTTATGGCACCACCTTGGAAAACTTATTTACCTATTGACTCACCAAACTCCTAGCAACGTCTCTAGACACCACCTTGATATTTTCACATGTCAAGAAGGCAAAAGGTGAGTAGATCTTCGAGCTTGCATTATCTCAAATTGTTCTCACACAATTCAAATCAATCCTTTATGACAATCCAAGTTCAAAGCAGTTAGGATCGAACTTGCAAGACTTAGGATCAAACCATGAGCTTTTTTGAGACTATACATATTTTAAAATATTCATCAAATTGAAGCAAATAATTTCACAATAGTAACAAAATGATTTAGAATAACATCAATTTTATTCCTCAATCATTGATCTTAGAATTAAATACCTTTTTATCCACTCATTTAATTATTACATTTTTTCAATTCAATTATCAATCCCGACTTTATTATCTAAAATAATTCATACTTTGATTAAATTAACTTTATTGAAAATTTATGTAAAGCTTTTACTTTTCCTCCACTAATATTAGTTTTCCTTTAAATTTGTTAGAACTCACCCTTTTTAAATGCAAAAGGAGCCAAACTACCTAAAATGTTGATCTTTGCTTTATTGACTTTTGAGTATTTAATCCATTCATGCACTTAAAAGCTTCTTGACATGCAAGTTCCATGAAAACAAAATGGACAAGAAGATGCTTGCTAATAAGTGTGTAAAGCAATGCATTTATTGTAGTTTTGTTCCTTTGGATATAAAGCCTTAGATTTCATTCCTCCATAATTGAGGTTAAATCTCTTTATTTTTTCTTACTTTGTCTAAAGTAGCATACTTTCGTAACCATAAAGGATTGGGCTTTATTTGGTGCCCATTTAATTATTCCATGCACACATGACGAGTTTTTATTTATTATTTTTCATAATTTTTATTTTAAACCAACAAGATAACTTTAATTTGAAAAATAATGCAAGCATGAGAGGAAATTACACGTGGCTTGAATATGAAGAATGATTGTCTAATTTACACATTGTTATGTTTATGTATTATGTATTAGAGTTTTTTTTTTAAAGAATATTTGAGAGTTTGATTTTTTTGATTTGTAGTTTTTTATTACAAAGTAATTTGAAATGTTAGATGTTAATTTTTTTTATAAGGTTATATAAAAAAAAATTAATTATTTTTTATTTTTGAAATTGGTGGCTATTTGATATAATATTACTAATATAATTGTCTAAATTTTACACTTTTCAACGAGTTTTTAGGTGATTTTTTTAGAAATAAACTTATATGATATTGTTATGGCATGTCTATTTTGAGATAATTTCTTAGTCCATGCATATAGTGACAAATAACATGATCTTGTATGAAGTTGGTCTCATTCCCTATTTTTTTATTCATTTAAAAACACACACACATCCCTCTATATTTAAATTTATTTTGTCTATTTATGCACACACACTTCTAGATTTTCCTTATTTGTCTATTCATTGCACATGTCTATGTACCTATTTCCATTTGATTGTTGTTATAAAATACGGTAAACTACTACAAATGAATGGTTATTTAGTTATTATGCAAAACTAAAATTTTGATAATACCATCATTTGATTAACCATAAATTAGAAATGTAGAAGTTCAAAACAACAAACCATAAATTCAAACACATGACACCAAATGTACATGAAGAAACCCTTCGAGAATTAAGTTTATTACCAAAGAGAACACTAGTTTTGTATTAATCCAAATAATGTGTTACATCAATACAACAACTATCTCCCTACTTTGACAATATTTCAATAGCTCATATGTAACTATAAAATAACCATGGTACCTCCTTCCAATGCATACAATTTATAGAGAAGAGTTAAGAGGGAACCATAAGTGGGTTCTTGAAACCAAGACCATTAAAAACCATGAAATGACAAAAACCCAACCACCCCATGCAAAAATCAATTAATGCACCATGAACAAAGACAACAATAATACCTTTGATCTATGTGAAGAGTGGGCACACATTTCCAAAAGTAATGCTCTATTTTACAATCCACTACACACTATGGAACCCATACAACATACAAAGAACCCCTCCCCTCTCTATCTCCTAGTACTTAGGAATGAGAAAGTGGTGTAAATGAATTCAATTTGTAATTGTCATTGTAATGCTCCACCTCCCTTCTTATCACCACCTAATATTCTAAATTACAAGGAAAAATAATTAAATATTAATCTTTACATTATCTACATAATATCCAAGTACCTATTATAAGATGTTTGGAGATCTAACATGAGTAAATTAGGATTACAATCAAGCATCACACTATTTGATCATTCTCTCACTTGATATTATACATGATAATTATTCAGAAAGGTGTGTTGTACACCTTGCATAATAAAAATAATAATACTAATCGTATAAAAGTAACTATTTAATTTGTAGTGCATATTAAAGATGTGGATACCACATGGGTTAGACATTATTTAAGACACTTGTATGTTCTATGAGGTGTTGAGATAAATATTTAGTGGGTGTCACATTAGAAAAATATCTATTATTGGAAAAAATTTAATACCAAATATTTAATTTGGGGTCATGGTTTAGTGAGATCATCATTTTGAGACACATTGCTAATGTAATACTACTTAGTGATTTTGTGCAAGTTTATCTTATAAAGGCAAGCACACAAGTAGTTGTTGAGATTGACTTGTTGGATAAGGTTGGGTTGAGAATATCTTGTAGGTTCTATATGTGGAATTTTAGATTGGGAAGTGCAGTTAGATGGTTCTCATTTGCTTGTTCACATGGAAAAATGTAACTAGGATGCTTGATGCCTCAAAATCTTGCACGAAGACTTTCTAAATTTGTGTATTGTAATCTTGTTTCTTGAGATAATACATTGAGTGTGTGGGTATTTTTAAAGGTTGGTTTTTCCCTTGTGAAGATTTCTTCAAGGTACATCTTATCACATCTTGTATTTTTTTACATTAATTTATAGAACTAATGCAATCTTGTTTAATTGAAATTTTTATTAAAGGCAATTTTATCAAATTGAGCATTATATAATTGCTATGTAAATTAAGGTAAAATTCAGGTATTATTTCATTATGGTAAAGAAAATACTTTTATTTGTAATATTATGTATGATTACTTACTGACTGTTAGCTTGATATGGATGCAAGATGGTTATTCTAACCCTCACAATTTTCTAGAGGGAGAGTATCATATGGGAGAGGGAGGTAGATTATGATAGTATGTGGAGGTTTGAACCTATCGAGAACCATCACACATTTATACTAAGTTTAAATGTCATGTTGTAATGAATCTATAGACGTGATAATGGTGCTAGGTTTACTCCTAGGCATGGACAACAAATTATTAATTAATTAATCTAGATAATTAATAATGATTTGTAATTAAATAATTTCACAACTATTTATTTATGAACTCATTCTGAAAATTAATTTAATTAATTATATAATTAAGATAATTTTTAAGATAATAATTTTTTTTTAGGATGACTTGATGATTTTTGAAACAAGGATAACTTTCTTATTTTTGAAGATTTACTTTATTTAAAATAATTTTAAAAATAAGATTTATTTTGGTTGAAAAATAAGACAATTATGAAATAAGCATAAATACATAAAGAGATTACCTTGGAGGTTTGGGCTATTCTCTCGAGAAAATGATGAAGATAAAATTTGGTCATTGGCATGATAGTCTAGGGAGGGACATCATCCTACAATAGATGACATCATTAATTTCCATTTGAAAGGATGTGAATAAAAGAGTTTTGCAATATTCTTCCTTCCAACTCTGTCCATTTTTTTATTGGAATCGCTAACAATATGACATAATTTATGCAAAATATTGAGGTAAGTCACTTGTCCTGATTTCTTGAGAATTTTTTAGGGAATCTATATGCATTCAAATCATTGTTTTTGTTATATTTCATTTCATTTTAAAATAATTATGTTCTTATCTGTGAAAGGAAGGCATTGGTTATGTGGTTTTATTTATGGTTTTCTTCGTATATGAATTATTGTAATACCTAACATTACATTCTTATATGTTTCTTCAAGTATAAATATTTTGAACTATGAAATGAATTTTACATTTAATTGATGGTTTTAATTTTTAATTTTCATTGTTCTAGAGGTTGTTTTATGACAATTATTTTGTTTGAATTATTAAGTTAATATGGACTGGGTACTAGCTATTGTTTGTATAGTTGTGTGAAGTCCAACCATTTAACTACCAAACGTTTGAGTCTTTTAAATTTTTCATCTCCCCTATTTTGGACTCTTTGCTTGCACAATCATGTTTTGCATAAAATTGGGGATTAATTTTTTTTTTCTCCACTAAAAACTTGATGTATACTTTATAATTAATAAAAGAGAGATATATGCCTGCTTTTCCCATGGATGTAACTAATTGACTAGTGAATCACACAATTTATGTGTTATTTTAAATTATTATAGGCATTTTATTCTCTTGTATCTGCTCTATTTATCTGAACATTTGATATCAAAGCCTAAGAGAATATAGGAAACATCTTACACACAAGGAGAAATGGAGGAGGCAAATTAAAGAAGAATTGAAAATTTCTCAAGTCAAAACTTTAAAATGTGGAAGTTGTAGCTAGAAGATTTGTTAATTCAAAAATCTTCCGATAGCGCTAGAAGGAAAATTGAAAATGCTATATGAAATGTTGGATGAAGATTAGGAAAAACTAGATTGGAAGGCAGTGACCACACTTATTCTCTCTCTCTGTGTCCAAAAATATTTTATTTAATGTCACAATAGAAAAAATAGTGAAAGGATTATGGGATCATTTATTAGACATGTATGAGATGGCCTTTGCATCAAACAAGGTGTTTCTAATGAAGAAATTATACAATTTCAAAATGAAGGAAAATAGTAATGTCTAATAGTTTGAATGAATTCAACAATTTGATTAGTCAATTAATTTAAGTAAATATTAGTCTAGATGATGAGATCGAAGCTATTTTGTTATTGTTTTCTCTAACTAATAGCTAGGAAGGAGTTGTTATGGTTGTTAGCAACTCAATATCTGATAAGAAGCTAAGTGTGTTGAAATTTGATGATGTTGTTGGGATTCTTCTCAATGTGGACATGAACATAATTTTATAACCATAAAGCATTGGGCTTTATTTGGTGCCCATTTAATTATTCCATGCACACATGTTGAGTTTTTAGTTATATTTTAATTTTATATTTTTGTATAGGAGTGAATTTGCACCCTATGTGTAAATTCCCCCTTTTTCCCTCTTCACTTTAGAAAACAAAGTTTAGAGGCTTAATTCCACCTAAGCCTGTTGCTTGCATCCCACTTGGTTCATGTTTTGAGCGTCGGTGGAGGCGTTTCTGTCGGGAATGACTGCGCGACGCGCAAACATCCCTGGTAGATTTTGAAGGTGAACCTGCAGAGGTGTTACACTTCTCATTGGGAGTCAAGGGTTGACCGACCCGAATATGGCCATTTTTCTCCATTCCTTCTTCAAATTCATCTCTTCAACATGCATTCTAACTTGTAATCTTCTACAATCACTCCACAAGCTTCAACACACTCTTTGGAATTCACTTCAAGCTTTCTAGCAGCATACAAGCTCTCCATTGCAGCAAACACAACACTCTGTCTTTGGTAGAACAAGCTAGGAACGAAACACAATTGCAACAAAGGCTCGAGTACTCTCATTTTCTCCACCAAGCAGCCTTGAATGCTCTTGGTGGAGGTACTAAGCTTCCCTTTCTTTCCTTCTATCACTTGGTTGAGTTAGCACTTTACTATTTTGTAGTGCTTTCGTGCTTTTCACTATATTAATTTCTTTATCCTGATTCCTTGGTTGTCCGTGGAGGTGGAAACACCTAAACGGGGGTCTGACTGAGGCAGACCCCTATACAACCACCCAACATTTTCCTCTCTTTCTATGTGTAGGAGTACGTGCTTTCGAGGAGCCAACTGACAACTAAATTTCTTGGTGAGATCATTCTTGCCCTTTTCACTCTTTCCTTTCTGCTTTATAATATTAGAGAATACTCTATTTACTTAATCACATCATTTTAGCCCTTTAGTTAGTTAGTTGGGTCATTAGCTAATTTTTCTAGGTTTGACCTCGTCTTTGCTGTTGTCTGGCCATACAGAAGCCAATGCACTTTAGAGACGCCAATGCATTGCGTTGTCGTTCAGAGATTGTGCTTTTGTCCCTAGGTAGAGAGCTTCCCGAGGTATAGTGTTGGACCTGAAAATTAGCTCGCCTAGCCCCACTTTGAAATTCAGGATCGTAGAGTGGTTGCAGGACTTTATAGTCCTCATCATTCCCATCCTCATACCCTAAACATCCCATCTAACTGAGGTAAGTTAGGGCAGCCCCTCACTTCTTGGCCCTATGTGACCTGGGGTCTTGCACGTGGTGGTCCCCCTCTCTTACATTTTTGGTGAACCCGATGTGAACCATTTTGGTTTCATTTTTGCAATACTGACAATTCCTTTCCTTGTACCCTAGGAGTGTTGTAGGTGCGAGTGTTGTAAGGCCGTTGCCTTACAACCCAACCTGCAACCCCTATCTAGCGTAGTTGGAAGGTTCCAAACGTATTGCATGACGAAACCTTAGTTGGGTCATTGTCTTATCCTTTTACCTTTAGGGACTTTGTGGAAGTGTTGTCTAGTGTGCGTTATGGCCTCCTTCATGCATCAATCTATCCCCTCTACGCAACTTGTGGATAGTGGTACTGGCATAAATTTTACTTCACAGGACTTGCTGATGGGTTTCAACAAAGAACCATCTCCTCTTTATATTCTTGTGTGAATCAATGGGAACATCGTATCGGGTGTTCTCATTGATCTGACGTCACAAGTAAACATAATCACTGAGGAGATTATGCTAATCAAATTTTTACATAAAGATGGGTATGATGCACTCATGAGTACTATCTGCACACATGACGAGCTTTCTATGCCCCCTTTAGGTAGCATTATCCTATCGGTCCTGGTGGGACCTAAATCTGTGAACCTCTTGTTTAACATCATCCCTGGGTCTAAGCTATTTAGGGTGAAATTGGGTATCCCTTGATTGATAGCAATGAACTTGGTACCCTCTGTCGTGCATAAATGTCTAAAATTTATCCACGAAGGTTTCATACATGTAATCCATGATACCGGTTATACACCACTGGTTGCATGTGGAAGTTACTCCTTGGACTACTCTTGGCCTGCGCCCGTTGGTCCTCTCCCGCCTAGGATGTACCTCCTACACCAAACTTATTAGAACTATAAGAAAGGGCATCTAAGGCAAAAAGTTAGATACCCTCCTTCGTCTTATGCTATTTCACATAGGGCTTGCTTAAAAGCTGATAGTAATTCCACTAAGGCACGAAAGAAGGAAGAAGAGAAGCGGTCCCATGAATGTCCTTCTTCCTCTTCTGCTAGTCAGTTCGATGTTTCTTCTCACTCTGCTGTGGTACCATTAGGTTTTTCTCCTTGTCTCCAGGAGAATCCTATGGTGCCTGCTTGGCGAAAGCAAAAGCGTCTCACATTCAAGCTACCTATTCTGCCAACAGAGCCTAGACCCATTCAGTATGATAGGAAGAAGGTCACCCAAGGAGAGTCCTCTTTGTCTCGACCTCTGCGACCTCCTACCGCCCCTAAGCCCAAGGAAGCAAGCGGGAAGAGGCCCACTATTGAGGCCCTTGAACCGACTCCTCCCGTTGTCCCACAACCTGTTTCTTCTTCTCCCATTTAGGAATTCGTTCCTTTGCCAGAAACGACCGTAGTGGATGTTCCTATGGTTGAGCAGGAGCCTTCTACTCCTTTGCAACCTTCGGCCTCCAACTCCAACAGATAAAGAAACTTCCTTGCGTGTGAACACAAGTGCCAACGAAAGGCCCTCTTAGCTGAGCAAGCCACCTCGCAAAGGAAGGAGGAAGAGACGATCGCCCCTGCTTTAGGGCCTCCTACAGTGTCACCCTCTTCCCTCCCCTCTGCTTCATTCCAGTCTTGTCCTACGCTGTTTCTAGCTTCTGTTGCAAGTGCAAATGCACTTAACCCCAAGGGGGTACACGTGTTCATCGCTCCTTCGGTGGAGTCACCTTTGCTGATGTCCATTCTGGATATTCAACCTTTTCCAAAGCCCATGGATATGGTTAATATCTCGGTTGTATTCGTTGCGGTGCTTTCCTCCTCTTCCTCTGTACCCCTAACTTCATTTGTTGGGAGTTCATCTCCTTTGACGAGGAAAGAGGTGGGGAGTGGTCCTTCCGGAAATGAAGGGTGTAAGAGGATCCCACCTTACACACAAGGTGGTCTTGTGTTGACTTGTTATATCCTAGTGATGGAACCAATCCTGACTTCCCCTAAGTTTGTCACTGCTCCCAAGTCACTCGGCGAGCCTAACGATGAACCTCAGGCTTAGCCAGCCCCTTTCGCTAAAGTTAGACATGACACTCCTATGGGGTGCATGTTTAACTCTATGGATGAGGTTCTGACTTTGTCAACAATCTTCCCAAAATCGTTGACCTTGACTCCACAAGAGCTCAGTGGAGAGGACCTCGAGAGGCCCTCTTCCTTAGCCCTTGTTGTGGGAGGGTCGAACGCCCCTCCTCTTCACAACCCTCCATTGTAGGTCCATCCTTCTTCCCCCTACGATGACCCAGAGTGGGAAGTAGATGACCTCTTGGCTGATCAATGTTAGGAGGAGGATTCTTCTTGATCTTGTGTGTGTGTGTTTTGTGATGTGCTCTCCTGTGATTGTGCTATGTGTGCCTGGATGACCCTCATCATCCCTATTGGTGCTTGGATATAGGCGTGATTTTTGTGTCGTAAACCTTCTTCTATTTGTATCATCATTCTTCCATGTTTGTGCTTGATTTTCCATATATTGGGGATGATGCAAAGCATCAGGGGTATTTAGGATTCCCTTCCATGTTGACCCAATTTATTTTTTCACTTTGTCTTCTCGTGCATTCTTCACATGGCCTAATATAGTAGGGGGTTGATGACAGTTCATTTATATACTATTACTATACATAT
>VDFB02316312.1:94438-148141 GCA_007258455.2 Sequoia sempervirens
TCTTTATATGACCTAAAACCAAAAATTTAATGAGTTACATTTTGAAATAGGTTCAAGATCATAATATAAAAACATTATCTAAGTCACAATTATATAAAAATTGATGTAGACAAGAACTTAACACACATTTTCTAAGAATAATTTTATGCATCTTAAGCCAGGAGATGTAATTGTGCTTCTCTTTAGAAAGTTGTGAAAAATTCCAATAATTACTTCTATATATAGAATCCTAATAAATAAAATATAATAAATAACACATGTAATAAAAAAAATTGATATCATAACTTTATATAATATGAAAAAAAAAAAAATTCAAAATATGTAACACTTATTGTTATTTTCACACTAGGTGAAAATTTACATCAACACTTTTCAAAAAGAAATAAAATTGTAATTACTAAAATATAATTAAATGGCTACATTTTATCATTTAATCATTTCTTCTAAAGGGAGATATTGCAACCCTACTCTTATCACACGTAAATTTGTATAAATGGATTTTTATATTTCTACTATAAGAACTTCTGTGATCATTTCATGATAAAATGAGCATGTATTCACCCTTATTTTAGTGGGTTATAAGTTCGGACACATTTAGTTTTATGTTACCAACCTCTCTGAATATTTTTAGTTAAAGGTTATTCCTATTAGAAATGGAGGCAAACCACTTTAATATGGAAATCTAAAGTTAATTAGAAATGGAGGCAAACCACTTTAATATGGAAATCTAAAGTTAAATTGCAAATCTAAATGTTAATAGTAAAATATCAAAATGGAGATATGAACATGTAAAATTGACGATAAAGAGAATTATTTAACACCATGAAAAAATCACATAACATGATATGTAACATGGAGAAATCCTTTTAGAAAAAATCCACCAAAGAAAAGAGGCCACTTGAGATTGTATTATCTCCAAAATAAGAGTACAATGCAACAATCTTCCTTCGCTCCTTATATATCTTCAATCTGGTAGCACTCAAGTACTTGTAAAACAATTCTATATGTCTCAATCTCAATCCCTCAATAGATAGACTTATAGAGGCCCAAAATACCACTATAAAGCATTACCATGGGTCAAAACAAGGTTCCAAATACCATGATAAAAATCTATATGATCCTTGTGTGCTAAATATAGCCTCTTACAACTTGTCATAACAATTTAATAGTAAACTCTCTATCTTGGGAACCTAGATTGTAACATCCCAACAATAGGAGATTCTCTTACAACATGTCATAATTAAATAAAAATATCTCATTCAAAGATCTCTCTTATTCTTCATAGCATTCCAATAATAACCACACTAATTTGGGCACCATGTTTGAATTTTTCACCTATTCACCTTCCCATAGTAAAATATGCGTTTGATAAAATAGAAAAAGTTGCTAATAAATAACTAATTACTGTTACCAATAAAAAATAATTATCAATGTTGGTAAAACTTCCATCCCTTTGAATGAATTTATAAAAAAACATAAAAAATGTTAGGAATTATTAAATGCATAAGACTTACTGTAAGTTGATGCCACCTTAATCCTAGAATCCTCCCACTTGACATCACACATGTGTTCACCATCATAGGAAAACATTAAATTAATTAAGTACGAGACAAGGCCCATGACCTCCCTCCACCAAGAGAACTTATTTGTGGTCATTTCTTCATAAGTGAATATGTAACATTATCTAAAAGTTTGAACCTTCTCTATCAAGACCTTACCATTCTCAAACATTTATTGTACAAAGTGATATTGAACATTAACATGTTTAGTATGAGCATGATACATTGGATTTTGGCCAAGAAAATAGCACTCTTAACTATCACATCCAATTCTAACAACTTATAATCAAAATCAATACCTATATCGAAGTCTCCTTTAACCAAGATTCCTCCTTAAAGCTATGGGTAGTAGCCATATACTTTTCTTTCTATGGTAGAAAAAGAAATCATGGGTTACCTTTTACTCATCCAACTACACTAACAAATAAACAAAGTAAACATAGCCACTAGCAAACCTTCGACTATCCAAGTCACCATCCCAATCTACATCAAAAAACCTTGTATGTCCAATGTCTTATCCACAATATTAGTACTAGAATAAACCAAACAATAATTAGAAGCACCACACAAATATTTAACACCCTCTTTGCATAATTCCAATGCTCTCTACCAAGGTTAGACATAAACCTGCTCAAAACTACCATTGCTTGGGAATATATGGTCTAGTGCAAACCATTGCATACATCAAACTTCCTACAACACTAGCATATAGCACATTAGACATATCCTCAAGATCATCTTCACACTTGGGACATATATCTAATTTAATCTTGGTGCCAACTAGTAAAGGCATTATAATTGGATTACAGCCTTACATACTAAATCTATGAAAATAATATTTACACACACTTACTTTATGACAACCAAAGCTTTATTCTCATGATCCATCCTCGAATTACATTCCCAACATGTACCTAGTAGTTGTTGGATATCAAGGTGAAACTTGCAGAATATGAACTTAATAACGTGGTTACAAATTTGAAATTATGTATTCAAGATTACCAATTATGTGGACAAATCCAAGAATGAAAGCAAAACAACAATACCACAAGTTTTTCCCTATCAAAGCCATGGGAAAAGGTATGCTTATGAAGTTTTTACTTTGGAAGGTAGATACAAATGTTGTTATTTCTACTAGTTCCCCCTCAACCACTTTTTCTACAATGCTATGATAATCTTCCCTTTCTACCTTTTAACCTCTCTAGAGAGCTCCATTAAGGAAGCTTTGGACTTAAATAAAAAATGCCCAAAAAAATCCCATTTTGCTACACCAAGGACTTATTTTGCACCTTTATCACTTTCATCTTGTCTTATGCCTGCCTAAACAAATTAAATTTGTTTTGATTGAGGAAATCCTCCCCTCAATTCCCCTAAGGTGGTGACCACTTTGGCTATGATAATCAATGGAGGAGCATAGGGTTGAGTATGTGAAGGATGTGAGTGGCTCACATCTTAGAAGATCCAATCGTCTAGAGGGCCATACAAATTCTACTGAAAAGGAGGTGATTGAGGATGCTCTTGAGTAGGTTGTGAGCTTCTCTAGTGATGAGGAGGAGGATGAGTTTGATTCCAAAGGTTTAGAGAACACTAGTGAGAGCCAATCTAAGCACACAGTTAGCATTGAAACTGCAAATGTGGACCTACCTAGTGATACTCATAGTTTCCCACAGTGTGTTGCTATGATGGAGGAGCTTGCAAAGCTTAAAGGGAAGGTGTCAGAACTTGAGAAAAAGATGGTCAACCTATCCAAATTTAGCTCCAAGGTTATGCACAGATCAACCACTGCACTATGTATGTTGTTGGATAAGGAAATGATGAAGGTTGGTGATAAGGATAATAGTCACAAGGAAATTTTCAAGTTCCTCACTGAAGATTAGGGCCAACTTCTTGGCTAAGCCTATGTTCTTTTTTGGCTTTGGTGTCTCCTTAGTGTCCGTTGTTTATGATGCTTTATAATGTTTTGTTAAAGCGTTGTTGATGTGTTGTCTATGGTTTGTGGACTTTGTTTTCAGCCTCCAATCTCTTTGTATATGGGCCAACACCCTTGTTTTTTTGCTTTAATTATAAAAATAATACAATTTGAGAATCACAAGTGACACAAGATTATGTGGAGAAACCCTTACAGGAAAAAACACCACTCCCAAAGAGATGCAATGCTTGTATTAATCTTTAAATGAAGTATACATCAATACAAAACTCCTCTTTAGATCTCGGCAACACTTCGTTACTCTAACAACTTGCAAAAAAACTTATGAAACCACCATCTTAAGGCTCCAATATATAGATATTTGTGGAGAGAATACCGCTTGTGGTATCCAAAAACAACAAGAATAAACCACCTGGAAAACCCACACACCTCTTATTGGACAACCCATAAACATAGAAAAAAATATTAAATGATCACATAGCCTTCACATGGTTTCCTAACCTATAGCCAATCACAATTGGTCAATCTTGAGTGCTCCATTACTCTTTGACAGCTCCGACAACGTTTACCCATAACATGCATACTTGGGAATCTGACCTAGTATAACATGTAAAACATGTAAATAAACATGCAAGATCATGCACTTCTGTTTGGCCCCCACCCAAAATGTGGATGTCTAAAAGGAATATTCTCTTGGGATGCTTTGTAACCATCACCGTTGTGGGTCCACCTCTATGAATGCAATTGCAATTTTTCATAGGAAATTAAATAATAAATATTTTTCCTCTCATGTCCTCTAGGACACTTTCCAAAGAATGTGGAGACACATAAAATCAACTTCGGATAGCAATTATAATGTCACCTATCTTGAAATTCTCCTGCTTTACAATATACATTGCAATTACATCCATGAGATACATTAAAATTATAATCAAGTACAGGCCCATAGCCTTCCTACACCAAGAGAACTTGTTCGCGGTCATAGGCTTCATGAGAGAATATACAACATTATCCAAAGTGTCAAACTTTTCAATCAATACCTTACCATTCTCAACCATTTCTCACACAAAGTGATACCGAACATCAACATGCTTAGTACGAGCATGATACATAGGATTTCTAGATAGACATATGACACTCTAACTATCACATCCAATCCTCATTGTCCTGTAATCAAAACCAATTCCATTACCAAGTCTCTATAACCATATCGCCTCCTTAGAGGCATACATAGTAGCCATATACTCTGTTTTGGTGGTGGACAATGTGACCATAGGTTGTCTTTTACTAATCCAAATCATTGCACCTCCAAAAAAAGTAAAAACATAGCCACTAGTGGACCTTTGAATGTCCAAGTCACCTACCCAATCTACGTCAATAAAACCTTGTATGTCCAATGACTTAACCACATCATTAGTACCGCAATAAACCAAATAGTAATTAGAAGTACCATGCAAATATCTAAACGCCCTCTTAATAGAAGTTTGATGCTATCTACTAGGGTTAGACATAAACTTTCTCAAAACTCCCACTGCTTGGACTATATCTAGTCTAGTGCAAACCATTTCATACATCAAACTACCAATGACACTAGCATAAGGAACTTTAGACATCTCTTCAAAATCATCATCAGAATTAGGACAAATGTATAAACTCAAATTAGTATCAACTGGAGATGGAATATTTACTAGTTTACAGTAATGCATACTAAACTGAGCTACAAAATGGTATCAACATGCTTACTCTAACTTAAACAAAGCTTTATGTGAACCTGATCCCTATGATCTCCATCCCCTAAATCCTTCATATCAAACATGCCAAAAATTTGAGTCTTAGGCTCCCTAATCATCACCTTGTTGTTACTATTAAACAACATATCATCAACATACAAGACAAAAATTAGGATATGATCATCAATAAACTTAATGTAAACACAATGATCCTCCTCACTTCTAATAAAATCCAACGTCAATGAAAAAACATTAAACTTTTGGTACCACATCTTGGGTGACTGTTTCAAATCATATAATGATCATTTTAACTTGCAAACCAAGTGTTCTTTTCCTTTCACAACAAAACTGTCAGGTTGTTGCATATAAATTTCCTCCTCAAGATCCCCATGCAAGAAAGAAGTTTTAACATCCATTTTCTCTATTTCAAAATCATAAGCAACAACAATTGATAATAGGAATCTAATAGAAGTTAACTTAGCAACAAGAGAGAAAATTTCATCAAAATAAAATCACTCTCTTTGGGAGTAGCCATTGGCCACTAATCTGGCCTTTTACCACTTTAACCAACCATCTGCACCAATTTTATTTTTAAATACCCACTTGTAACCAATGGGCTTCCTTCCTTTGGGAAAACTAACAAGATCCCAGGTATCACAACTATCCAAATCCATCATCTCCTTTTGCATGACTTGCATCCAAGACTCACTTTCCTCTAAAGAGAGAGCCTCCCTATAAGATCTAGGTTTATCATCAATACTCAACAAAGAAAATACACAACAAAAATATAGTGGGCTATACCTATTAACTAGATTTTGTTTTCTTGTGGATCTTCTCAAAGTAGGAGTAAGAGGCTCTTCTTGTTCTTGTTCTTTTGTATGCTCATCTTGCACATCATCTAAACTCTCTGAACCCTCTTCTTCTTCTCCATCCTCTAATCCATCCGGTTGTTCTTCCACATGTTCATCTTCCTTCTTTTCTATCTTTTTCTCGAAGTGCATTGTTTTTGTCTTATCTTTCTCCTTTGGTTGTTCTTCACCTGATTAAGCTCTAAACTCCTTAAAAATCATATCATTAGAGAAAACCATTTTACAGGTTAATGGATTCCAAAGCTTATAACCCTTTACATTCTCACCATAACCAACAATTTAGATGCATTTTTGTTCTTTTGGATCCAATTTAGATCACTTGTCTTGAGGCACATGAATAAAATCCTCACTACCAAAGACCCTTAAATGTGAAACAAAAGGCTTTCTACCTATCCACACTTCATAAGGAGTTTTATCAACAAGAGTTGAACAAGGAGGGTCCTATTAATCAAATAACATGCAATACTTACAGCTTCTGCCCAAAAGCATCTATTAAGCTTAGCATCACTCAACATGCTCCTAGCTCTTTCGATCAAGGTTTGGTTCATTCTTTTTGATACCCCATATTTTTGGGGTGTATAAGGAGTAGTTGTTTTCTTGAACAATACTTACATGCTTACACATCTCATCAAATTCACTAGAGCAATATTCACCCCCATTGTCATATTTCAACACCCTTATCTTATAATATGTTTACTTCTCAACTAAGGCTTTAAATTCCTTAAACTTAGTGAAAACCTCAGATTTTGCATGCATAAAATAAATTCAGGTGTATCTCAAGACATCATCAATGAAAGTAACATAATACTGAGATTTTCCAAAAGAGTCAACATCCACTGGTTCACACATCCAAATGAATGATCTCTAATAATATCTTTGATTTATTAGTTCCATTAGGAAATGATGATCTATTTTGTTTACCAAACACACAATGCTCACAAAAATCATTTTAACAAATTAATTAGAAATACCATCAACCAACTTTTAATTCAAAATGGTCTTAAGACCCTTTAAACTTATGTGACCCAATCTATGATGCCACAACATAAATGCATTTTTAGTGTCAATTACATTGGTAGAGTTAAAAAAAGTGGAGGCATTAAGCCTAAACAAATTCCCTATCCAAGATCCTTTACCAATCACCAAACTCCCTCTTACCAACCTGCAACCAAACTTGTCAAAGGTCACATGCATTCTAGAATTATTCAACTTGGATACTGAAAGTAAATTTCTCACAACTTCTGGAATATGTAAAACATCATCAAGGATTTTAACCCTTCCATCACTGAAACACAAATTTACCTTTCCCTTACCAACAATCTTCTTCATGTTGTTATCACCAAGGAAAAATTCTTCCCCACCATAAGTTGAATATGAAGTAAACCAATCCTTGTGAGGAGTCATATGGTAGGAGCAACTTGAATCAATAAGCTAAACATCATTACTAATATTGATAGTAGAAATAAACAAAGCATCAAAATCACCATCTTCTAAGGACTTTTCCATGGAAGTATCTGAAATCTTTTTCTTGTTTCTACGCTCCTTCATATGTCCTCTCTTACCATTATTCCAAAACTTACTTTGCTCTTCTCGGGGGTTTTAGAACGTACTTTAGACTTGTCTCTCTTTTTATCCCCTTTAGGCCCTCCTTTTTATTTGGACCTTCCTCGCACATGCAAGGCATCTAGGGAGCTCGCATTCATGGATTTTCTTCTCATTTTTTTTGAAAGAATTGTAGCAATGAGATCATCCATCTTTGGGTCTACACCACCACCACTTATAGCAACGATTAGATTTTCCCAATATTCGGGTAAAGAAAAAAGCAACAGTATGCATTAATCTTCTTCTATCTTAACATCTACAAATACAAGCTGACGTATAACCATATTAAAAGCATTTAAATGTTCTGCAATAGAATCACGATCCTTCATTTTCAACTTATACATCTCGTAACCAATGCCATTGAATTTCTCAATATCTAAATGGGAGGAAGAATTCATCATTTTCAATCTTCTTCACAAATCTGCAAAACCCACAAAGCAAAAGCTCCCACTATAGCCAAAAAACCTTCAACACTAAAGAGAAAGGCATCCCTCTCTCAACAAAACCGTTAGCTTTAATACCAAATGTTGGATATCAAGGTGAAACTTACAACAATATGAACTTAATAATGTGGTTTCAAATCTAAAATTATATATTCAATATTACCAATTATATTATTAGCATATCCAAGAATGAAAGCAAAACAACAATACCACAAGTTGAGAATCACAAGTGACACAAGATATAAGTGGAGAAAACCTTGCGGGAAAAAACTCCATACCCAAAGAGATACAATGCTTATATTAATATTCAAATGAAGTATACAACAATACAACACTCTTCTCTTAATCTTGGTAGCACTTTGTTACTCTAACAACCTGTAAACAAACTTATGAAACCACCATCTCAAGGCTCCAATATATAGAGATTTGTGGGAGATAATACCACTAGTGGTATCTTGAAACAATAAGCATAAACCACTTGGAAAAACCCACACCCCTCTTAGTGGACAACCCATAAACATAGTGAAAATTATTAAATGATCACATGGCTTTCACATGGGCGTGTAACCCACAACCAATCACAATTGGTCATTCCTGAGTGCTCCATTATGTTGGGAAAATGTGGACCCCAACCTTGCAATTACATAAGGTATTGTTGATAGGTAAGCGTGAGGGGGTGCGGATGGGGGGGTGTCTGAGGGGATCATCCCCCCGGCTGGGGGTTCGGGGGCAGCGTGCCCCGACAGGGGCTTGGGGGAAGCACCCTAAGAAGCCAAATTTTATGTATATTTCATTATAGTAAATCTAGACCGTTCATCTTTATGTCTCAGATTTGATGGTCGATATTTTGTTGGCTTGACTTGCCCTAGAAGGAAACCTTATTTTATAAGGGCATTGTACTATGACTGTATTGTGATGTATTCTAAGAGTTTGATAGTGGTTGTGTTGCCTCTGGATTTCTGGCTAGTGATACTCCTATGAGAAGCTTGTTATGCAAGTATATTGTAATCTTTTCTATAAATGAATAATATATTGGGTGACAAGTTTGGAGTGTGGGGATTTTCTCCCGAAAGGGTTTTCCCCATGTAAATCACTGTGTTGTGGTATGCATGATATTTATGTTTAATTTTTTGTAACTGTTGTAAAGATATGTAAAGTTTTGTATTATCCTCCTCTCAAGATTAGTGTAGGAAGTTGTTTTGCTACCTTAGCTTCCTTACAAGTGGTATCAAAACTTGATCACCTTTGTTTTAGTTGTGGGTTGTTGGGTTTTTTGAACTAGTCCAGATTTGAGTGGGAGCTTGTGTAGAAGATATGTGATCTTGTTGCAGGAATTTTTAGATGATGAGATCATCACGGATAATAGAGGTGGATAAATTTTTTGGAAATAATTTTGAGATGTGGAAGTTGAAGATGGAGGATCTGTTGATAGATTGAGATTTGTGGGATGTTGTTGAGAAAATGTTTTAAGGCTCACAAATCTTACTTTGGCTTGTCAATATGATGTTATGGACCATAAAGCCAAGGGTCTAATCAGACTGTGCTTTGCATACTCTATTTTAATCAATTTCCATGAAGAGACCTCTACACATAAACTATGGAAGAATCTTGGTGAGATGTATCAAGCCAAATATTTAGTGAAGAAGATTTTCTTGAGGAATAAATTGTATTCCTTGAGAATGGAAGAGGGTGGACAAATCATAGACCACCTAGAAGCATTCAATATGTTGATGGCTCAATTGGCATTAGTTGGTGTGAAAATGGATGAAGAAGAGAAATGTCAGATCTTGCTTTGTTCTTTGTCTGATTCATGGGATTCTCTTGTTATGGCACCACCTTGGAAAACTTATTTACCTATTGACTCACCAAACTCCTAGCAACGTCTCTAGACACCACCTTGATATTTTCACATGTCAAGAAGGCAAAAGGTGAGTAGATCTTCGAGCTTGCATTATCTCAAATTGTTCTCACACAATTCAAATCAATCCTTTATGACAATCCAAGTTCAAAGCAGTTAGGATCGAACTTGCAAGACTTAGGATCAAACCATGAGCTTTTTTGAGACTATACATATTTTAAAATATTCATCAAATTGAAGCAAATAATTTCACAATAGTAACAAAATGATTTAGAATAACATCAATTTTATTCCTCAATCATTGATCTTAGAATTAAATACCTTTTTATCCACTCATTTAATTATTACATTTTTTCAATTCAATTATCAATCCCGACTTTATTATCTAAAATAATTCATACTTTGATTAAATTAACTTTATTGAAAATTTATGTAAAGCTTTTACTTTTCCTCCACTAATATTAGTTTTCCTTTAAATTTGTTAGAACTCACCCTTTTTAAATGCAAAAGGAGCCAAACTACCTAAAATGTTGATCTTTGCTTTATTGACTTTTGAGTATTTAATCCATTCATGCACTTAAAAGCTTCTTGACATGTAAGTTCCATGAAAACAAAATGGACAAGAAGATGCTTGCTAATAAGTGTGTAAAGCAATGCATTTATTGTAGTTTTGTTCCTTTGGATATAAAGCCTTAGATTTCATTCCTCCATAATTGAGGTTAAATCTCTTTATTTTTTCTTCCTTTGTCTAAAGTAGCATACTTTCGTAACCATAAAGGATTGGGCTTTATTTGGTGCCCATTTAATTATTCCATGCACACATGACGAGTTTTTATTTATTATTTTTCATAATTTTTATTTTAAACCAACAAGATAACTTTAATTTGAAAAATAATGCAAGCATGAGAGGAAATTACACGTGGCTTGAATATGAAGAATGATTGTCTAATTTACACATTGTTATGTTTATGTATTATGTATTAGAGTTTTTTTTTTAAAGAATATTTGAGAGTTTGATTTTTTTGATTTGTAGTTTTTTATTACAAAGTAATTTGAAATGTTAGATGTTAATTTTTTTTATAAGGTTATATAAAAAAAAATTAATTATTTTTTATTTTTGAAATTGGTGGCTATTTGATATAATATTACTAATATAATTGTCTAAATTTTACACTTTTCAACGAGTTTTTAGGTGATTTTTTTAGAAATAAACTTATATGATATTGTTATGGCATGTCTATTTTGAGATAATTTCTTAGTCCATGCATATAGTGACAAATAACATGATCTTGTATGAAGTTGGTCTCATTCCCTATTTTTTTATTCATTTAAAAACACACACACATCCCTCTATATTTAAATTTATTTTGTCTATTTATGCACACACACTTCTAGATTTTCCTTATTTGTCTATTCATTGCACATGTCTATGTACCTATTTCCATTTGATTGTTGTTATAAAATACGGTAAACTACTACAAATGAATGGTTATTTAGTTATTATGCAAAACTAAAATTTTGATAATACCATCATTTGATTAACCATAAATTAGAAATGTAGAAGTTCAAAACAACAAACCATAAATTCAAACACATGACACCAAATGTACATGAAGAAACCCTTCGAGAATTAAGTTTATTACCAAAGAGAACACTAGTTTTGTATTAATCCAAATAATGTGTTACATCAATACAACAACTATCTCCCTACTTTGACAATATTTCAATAGCTCATATGTAACTATAAAATAACCATGGTACCTCCTTCCAATGCATACAATTTATAGAGAAGAGTTAAGAGGGAACCATAAGTGGGTTCTTGAAACCAAGACCATTAAAAACCATGAAATGACAAAAACCCAACCACCCCATGCAAAAATCAATTAATGCACCATGAACAAAGACAACAATAATACCTTTGATCTATGTGAAGAGTGGGCACACATTTCCAAAAGTAATGCTCTATTTTACAATCCACTACACACTATGGAACCCATACAACATACAAAGAACCCCTCCCCTCTCTATCTCCTAGTACTTAGGAATGAGAAAGTGGTGTAAATGAATTCAATTTGTAATTGTCATTGTAATGCTCCACCTCCCTTCTTATCACCACCTAATATTCTAAATTACAAGGAAAAATAATTAAATATTAATCTTTACATTATCTACATAATATCCAAGTACCTATTATAAGATGTTTGGAGATCTAACATGAGTAAATTAGGATTACAATCAAGCATCACACTATTTGATCATTCTCTCACTTGATATTATACATGATAATTATTCAGAAAGGTGTGTTGTACACCTTGCATAATAAAAATAATAATACTAATCGTATAAAAGTAACTATTTAATTTGTAGTGCATATTAAAGATGTGGATACCACATGGGTTAGACATTATTTAAGACACTTGTATGTTCTATGAGGTGTTGAGATAAATATTTAGTGGGTGTCACATTAGAAAAATATCTATTATTGGAAAAAATTTAATACCAAATATTTAATTTGGGGTCATGGTTTAGTGAGATCATCATTTTGAGACACATTGCTAATGTAATACTACTTAGTGATTTTGTGCAAGTTTATCTTATAAAGGCAAGCACACAAGTAGTTGTTGAGATTGACTTGTTGGATAAGGTTGGGTTGAGAATATCTTGTAGGTTCTATATGTGGAATTTTAGATTGGGAAGTGCAGTTAGATGGTTCTCATTTGCTTGTTCACATGGAAAAATGTAACTAGGATGCTTGATGCCTCAAAATCTTGCACGAAGACTTTCTAAATTTGTGTATTGTAATCTTGTTTCTTGAGATAATACATTGAGTGTGTGGGTATTTTTAAAGGTTGGTTTTTCCCTTGTGAAGATTTCTTCAAGGTACATCTTATCACATCTTGTATTTTTTTACATTAATTTATAGAACTAATGCAATCTTGTTTAATTGAAATTTTTATTAAAGGCAATTTTATCAAATTGAGCATTATATAATTGCTATGTAAATTAAGGTAAAATTCAGGTATTATTTCATTATGGTAAAGAAAATACTTTTATTTGTAATATTATGTATGATTACTTACTGACTGTTAGCTTGATATGGATGCAAGATGGTTATTCTAACCCTCACAATTTTCTAGAGGGAGAGTATCATATGGGAGAGGGAGGTAGATTATGATAGTATGTGGAGGTTTGAACCTATCGAGAACCATCACACATTTATACTAAGTTTAAATGTCATGTTGTAATGAATCTATAGACGTGATAATGGTGCTAGGTTTACTCCTAGGCATGGACAACAAATTATTAATTAATTAATCTAGATAATTAATAATGATTTGTAATTAAATAATTTCACAACTATTTATTTATGAACTCATTCTGAAAATTAATTTAATTAATTATATAATTAAGATAATTTTTAAGATAATAATTTTTTTTTAGGATGACTTGATGATTTTTGAAACAAGGATAACTTTCTTATTTTTGAAGATTTACTTTATTTAAAATAATTTTAAAAATAAGATTTATTTTGGTTGAAAAATAAGACAATTATGAAATAAGCATAAATACATAAAGAGATTACCTTGGAGGTTTGGGCTATTCTCTCGAGAAAATGATGAAGATAAAATTTGGTCATTGGCATGATAGTCTAGGGAGGGACATCATCCTACAATAGATGACATCATTAATTTCCATTTGAAAGGATGTGAATAAAAGAGTTTTGCAATATTCTTCCTTCCAACTCTGTCCATTTTTTTATTGGAATCGCTAACAATATGACATAATTTATGCAAAATATTGAGGTAAGTCACTTGTCCTGATTTCTTGAGAATTTTTTAGGGAATCTATATGCATTCAAATCATTGTTTTTGTTATATTTCATTTCATTTTAAAATAATTATGTTCTTATCTGTGAAAGGAAGGCATTGGTTATGTGGTTTTATTTATGGTTTTCTTCGTATATGAATTATTGTAATACCTAACATTACATTCTTATATGTTTCTTCAAGTATAAATATTTTGAACTATGAAATGAATTTTACATTTAATTGATGGTTTTAATTTTTAATTTTCATTGTTCTAGAGGTTGTTTTATGACAATTATTTTGTTTGAATTATTAAGTTAATATGGACTGGGTACTAGCTATTGTTTGTATAGTTGTGTGAAGTCCAACCATTTAACTACCAAACGTTTGAGTCTTTTAAATTTTTCATCTCCCCTATTTTGGACTCTTTGCTTGCACAATCATGTTTTGCATAAAATTGGGGATTAATTTTTTTTTTCTCCACTAAAAACTTGATGTATACTTTATAATTAATAAAAGAGAGATATATGCCTGCTTTTCCCATGGATGTAACTAATTGACTAGTGAATCACACAATTTATGTGTTATTTTAAATTATTATAGGCATTTTATTCTCTTGTATCTGCTCTATTTATCTGAACATTTGATATCAAAGCCTAAGAGAATATAGGAAACATCTTACACACAAGGAGAAATGGAGGAGGCAAATTAAAGAAGAATTGAAAATTTCTCAAGTCAAAACTTTAAAATGTGGAAGTTGTAGCTAGAAGATTTGTTAATTCAAAAATCTTCCGATAGCGCTAGAAGGAAAATTGAAAATGCTATATGAAATGTTGGATGAAGATTAGGAAAAACTAGATTGGAAGGCAGTGACCACACTTATTCTCTCTCTCTGTGTCCAAAAATATTTTATTTAATGTCACAATAGAAAAAATAGTGAAAGGATTATGGGATCATTTATTAGACATGTATGAGATGGCCTTTGCATCAAACAAGGTGTTTCTAATGAAGAAATTATACAATTTCAAAATGAAGGAAAATAGTAATGTCTAATAGTTTGAATGAATTCAACAATTTGATTAGTCAATTAATTTAAGTAAATATTAGTCTAGATGATGAGATCGAAGCTATTTTGTTATTGTTTTCTCTAACTAATAGCTAGGAAGGAGTTGTTATGGTTGTTAGCAACTCAATATCTGATAAGAAGCTAAGTGTGTTGAAATTTGATGATGTTGTTGGGATTCTTCTCAATGTGGACATGAACATAATTTTATAACCATAAAGCATTGGGCTTTATTTGGTGCCCATTTAATTATTCCATGCACACATGTTGAGTTTTTAGTTATATTTTAATTTTATATTTTTGTATAGGAGTGAATTTGCACCCTATGTGTAAATTCCCCCTTTTTCCCTCTTCACTTTAGAAAACAAAGTTTAGAGGCTTAATTCCACCTAAGCCTGTTGCTTGCATCCCACTTGGTTCATGTTTTGAGCGTCGGTGGAGGCGTTTCTGTCGGGAATGACTGCGCGACGCGCAAACATCCCTGGTAGATTTTGAAGGTGAACCTGCAGAGGTGTTACACTTCTCATTGGGAGTCAAGGGTTGACCGACCCGAATATGGCCATTTTTCTCCATTCCTTCTTCAAATTCATCTCTTCAACATGCATTCTAACTTGTAATCTTCTACAATCACTCCACAAGCTTCAACACACTCTTTGGAATTCACTTCAAGCTTTCTAGCAGCATACAAGCTCTCCATTGCAGCAAACACAACACTCTGTCTTTGGTAGAACAAGCTAGGAACGAAACACAATTGCAACAAAGGCTCGAGTACTCTCATTTTCTCCACCAAGCAGCCTTGAATGCTCTTGGTGGAGGTACTAAGCTTCCCTTTCTTTCCTTCTATCACTTGGTTGAGTTAGCACTTTACTATTTTGTAGTGCTTTCGTGCTTTTCACTATATTAATTTCTTTATCCTGATTCCTTGGTTGTCCGTGGAGGTGGAAACACCTAAACGGGGGTCTGACTGAGGCAGACCCCTATACAACCACCCAACATTTTCCTCTCTTTCTATGTGTAGGAGTACGTGCTTTCGAGGAGCCAACTGACAACTAAATTTCTTGGTGAGATCATTCTTGCCCTTTTCACTCTTTCCTTTCTGCTTTATAATATTAGAGAATACTCTATTTACTTAATCACATCATTTTAGCCCTTTAGTTAGTTAGTTGGGTCATTAGCTAATTTTTCTAGGTTTGACCTCGTCTTTGCTGTTGTCTGGCCATACAGAAGCCAATGCACTTTAGAGACGCCAATGCATTGCGTTGTCGTTCAGAGATTGTGCTTTTGTCCCTAGGTAGAGAGCTTCCCGAGGTATAGTGTTGGACCTGAAAATTAGCTCGCCTAGCCCCACTTTGAAATTCAGGATCGTAGAGTGGTTGCAGGACTTTATAGTCCTCATCATTCCCATCCTCATACCCTAAACATCCCATCTAACTGAGGTAAGTTAGGGCAGCCCCTCACTTCTTGGCCCTATGTGACCTGGGGTCTTGCACGTGGTGGTCCCCCTCTCTTACATTTTTGGTGAACCCGATGTGAACCATTTTGGTTTCATTTTTGCAATACTGACAATTCCTTTCCTTGTACCCTAGGAGTGTTGTAGGTGCGAGTGTTGTAAGGCCGTTGCCTTACAACCCAACCTGCAACCCCTATCTAGCGTAGTTGGAAGGTTCCAAACGTATTGCATGACGAAACCTTAGTTGGGTCATTGTCTTATCCTTTTACCTTTAGGGACTTTGTGGAAGTGTTGTCTAGTGTGCGTTATGGCCTCCTTCATGCATCAATCTATCCCCTCTACGCAACTTGTGGATAGTGGTACTGGCATAAATTTTACTTCACAGGACTTGCTGATGGGTTTCAACAAAGAACCATCTCCTCTTTATATTCTTGTGTGAATCAATGGGAACATCGTATCGGGTGTTCTCATTGATCTGACGTCACAAGTAAACATAATCACTGAGGAGATTATGCTAATCAAATTTTTACATAAAGATGGGTATGATGCACTCATGAGTACTATCTGCACACATGACGAGCTTTCTATGCCCCCTTTAGGTAGCATTATCCTATCGGTCCTGGTGGGACCTAAATCTGTGAACCTCTTGTTTAACATCATCCCTGGGTCTAAGCTATTTAGGGTGAAATTGGGTATCCCTTGATTGATAGCAATGAACTTGGTACCCTCTGTCGTGCATAAATGTCTAAAATTTATCCACGAAGGTTTCATACATGTAATCCATGATACCGGTTATACACCACTGGTTGCATGTGGAAGTTACTCCTTGGACTACTCTTGGCCTGCGCCCGTTGGTCCTCTCCCGCCTAGGATGTACCTCCTACACCAAACTTATTAGAACTATAAGAAAGGGCATCTAAGGCAAAAAGTTAGATACCCTCCTTCGTCTTATGCTATTTCACATAGGGCTTGCTTAAAAGCTGATAGTAATTCCACTAAGGCACGAAAGAAGGAAGAAGAGAAGCGGTCCCATGAATGTCCTTCTTCCTCTTCTGCTAGTCAGTTCGATGTTTCTTCTCACTCTGCTGTGGTACCATTAGGTTTTTCTCCTTGTCTCCAGGAGAATCCTATGGTGCCTGCTTGGCGAAAGCAAAAGCGTCTCACATTCAAGCTACCTATTCTGCCAACAGAGCCTAGACCCATTCAGTATGATAGGAAGAAGGTCACCCAAGGAGAGTCCTCTTTGTCTCGACCTCTGCGACCTCCTACCGCCCCTAAGCCCAAGGAAGCAAGCGGGAAGAGGCCCACTATTGAGGCCCTTGAACCGACTCCTCCCGTTGTCCCACAACCTGTTTCTTCTTCTCCCATTTAGGAATTCGTTCCTTTGCCAGAAACGACCGTAGTGGATGTTCCTATGGTTGAGCAGGAGCCTTCTACTCCTTTGCAACCTTCGGCCTCCAACTCCAACAGATAAAGAAACTTCCTTGCGTGTGAACACAAGTGCCAACGAAAGGCCCTCTTAGCTGAGCAAGCCACCTCGCAAAGGAAGGAGGAAGAGACGATCGCCCCTGCTTTAGGGCCTCCTACAGTGTCACCCTCTTCCCTCCCCTCTGCTTCATTCCAGTCTTGTCCTACGCTGTTTCTAGCTTCTGTTGCAAGTGCAAATGCACTTAACCCCAAGGGGGTACACGTGTTCATCGCTCCTTCGGTGGAGTCACCTTTGCTGATGTCCATTCTGGATATTCAACCTTTTCCAAAGCCCATGGATATGGTTAATATCTCGGTTGTATTCGTTGCGGTGCTTTCCTCCTCTTCCTCTGTACCCCTAACTTCATTTGTTGGGAGTTCATCTCCTTTGACGAGGAAAGAGGTGGGGAGTGGTCCTTCCGGAAATGAAGGGTGTAAGAGGATCCCACCTTACACACAAGGTGGTCTTGTGTTGACTTGTTATATCCTAGTGATGGAACCAATCCTGACTTCCCCTAAGTTTGTCACTGCTCCCAAGTCACTCGGCGAGCCTAACGATGAACCTCAGGCTTAGCCAGCCCCTTTCGCTAAAGTTAGACATGACACTCCTATGGGGTGCATGTTTAACTCTATGGATGAGGTTCTGACTTTGTCAACAATCTTCCCAAAATCGTTGACCTTGACTCCACAAGAGCTCAGTGGAGAGGACCTCGAGAGGCCCTCTTCCTTAGCCCTTGTTGTGGGAGGGTCGAACGCCCCTCCTCTTCACAACCCTCCATTGTAGGTCCATCCTTCTTCCCCCTACGATGACCCAGAGTGGGAAGTAGATGACCTCTTGGCTGATCAATGTTAGGAGGAGGATTCTTCTTGATCTTGTGTGTGTGTGTTTTGTGATGTGCTCTCCTGTGATTGTGCTATGTGTGCCTGGATGACCCTCATCATCCCTATTGGTGCTTGGATATAGGCGTGATTTTTGTGTCGTAAACCTTCTTCTATTTGTATCATCATTCTTCCATGTTTGTGCTTGATTTTCCATATATTGGGGATGATGCAAAGCATCAGGGGTATTTAGGATTCCCTTCCATGTTGACCCAATTTATTTTTTCACTTTGTCTTCTCGTGCATTCTTCACATGGCCTAATATAGTAGGGGGTTGATGACAGTTCATTTATATACTATTATATATATATATAAATATATATTTATGAGCAGTTCTGACCCCGAAATATCAGGCTACCCCTGTGCCCTTTGTTTAGGTTTTCTTTCTTTTTGCTTCCTCTTTATCTTTCTCTCTTCTTTGCTTGAGTTGTCCCTCTTATGCGTGACAACGCTTTTCTTCAATGTTTCGATTTTAAGAAAATGAATTCGTTTCCAACGAATCTTTTCTTGAAAATCTTCGCAAACCTTTCTTTAGAATTGTACTCTCAACTCGAAACCCTAACTGAATGTGTTTCCTTCATCATGGGTTCGTAAAGAAAGGACTTAAACCTTCCTCTAAAGCGGGAACAACTTTAATCTTCCCCTCGCGTGGGGGCATACTCTTCCTTTTGAATTCCTTGATGAAGTGAACATATTTCAAAAGGATTCCTTGATGAAGGATCAATTCGAGAGAAAGAACATCTACTTCCGAACTGCGCGTCCCTTGAGTGGACCCTCTCTTCACGGCGGGTTCCCAAGGGACCCCTTCGAAAATTTTCAAAATTGTCAACAGTCTGTGCAATTGTATGCTCACTTGCCTACATGGCCATTTTTAGACTCTATGGAGTCCGCTTTCCTTTGAGCTTCCTCCATGCGAGAGATCTTGGGGGTTGCTCCCCTGTAGGATTGAGAGCCTATATGGCACTTTCTAGGGTTCCCTCCATGTGAGAGATATTGGGAGTTACCTTCCCTATGGGACTGGGAGCCTATGGGGCACTTCCTTGGGCATTATTCATGCTTGAGTTCATGGAGAATACCTTCCCTATGGGACTGATAGCCTATAGGGCGCTTCCTTGGGTGTTCTTCATGCTCAAGTTCGTGGAGAATACCTTCCCTATGGGACTAAGAACCTATAGGGTGCTTCCTTGGGTGTTCTTCATGCTTTATTTTGTGGAGAATACCTTTCCTACAAGACTGAGAACCTGTAGGGCGCTTCCTTTGGGTCTCCTCCATGCTAGAGTTTTTGGGGGACTGTCGGCCTCCTGCAATGATTTTAATAACTAGGCCCTTCCAATCATGATTCAAAGATTTGACATCTAACCTGGACGAATACCTTAATCATCATGAAGGTACATTTACTTTGTCAACCCAGGGATGTGAAATTGAAATGGGACAACACAATATGTGCACTAGGAACTCTTAAGTAGCCATTTCTAATCTATAGCTAAGGATCACAATATTGGAGGTAAATTGTAGAAAGGAAATAAAGAAAATGTTGAAAATTAATCAACAACTATGCCAAACTGAAATGCATAACAGGAATAAAAGATATGAGAAACAAACAGGAACTACTCTGTCTGCAAGAACAAACACAAAATGGACTTCTAGTGCCTGCAGGAACAGTCAATGCCAAATTTCAACTAAGTACAAAACAAAAAATGATAATTAAACTAATTAATCTAAGGAAAGGATTACTCAACAAGTGGGCCCCCTTGGATGAGTATCCACTAAGACTAATGCAAACTCAAATGCTTAAACTCAAACTATCATCTCATTCATTGGGAAATGTATAAACAGAGTAACATCATGGTTATATTGAAAAGTAGAGAATGCTTAATACATTATGAATGCCATTTGCCAACAACAATCAAGAACTCTGAATCCTTAAGATTTAAATCCTTATTTATTCTACCAGCTAAATAGGGTGGTCAACTCCCACTAACTGAGAGGATGCCACTTAGGGAAAGCAAGGAAAGAGTGGCAGAGCAGTTACGTCTGTAGGGAATCCAGTCAGACATGCATGTCCAAATGTGGACTCAGCGCTGCAGTAACGCTTGCGATTGCTCAATGCCATAAATACAAGGAGGTTATATTTGACTGTTGTGGGGAATCTACTACCGCCGTGCTCAATTGACTCCTTTGAATGATTCCCCTGCATGATCATCTGATGGTTTCCTTTCTTAACTTAGCATCCACAATTGATGTCCTGTAGAACAATGTCAATATGCATAATAATTGCACATTGATAATCACCTTAAAGAACATTCATCAACCATGCACAAAATCAATATAGATAATCCACATAATATGCTGATGTCATTAAAACTTCACAGAGAGGGAGTTAAACCTAAAGTCAATGTTTTAAGGGGGACATTATGCAAATATTAACACTTAGCTACTAAAGTTCATGATACTACTAGCAAATGGACTATAAATTCTACCCAAAATTTGACCAAAAACTAGGCTCATCATCCCCCCCAACCTAACATCTTGCTAGTCCTCCAGTAGAGGAAGGGCTGTTCTTTTGCTTGGTCAGGGCTCTAAAGTTTGCAACTGCAAGTTGTCCAACATCTGTTGCTGTAGTATGTGACTCTAGATCCCAATAAAATCCTCCCAATCTATCAAATTTGTTCCACCTTTTCCTTTCTCCAGCAATGTCATATTGGTAGCCTCTGAAATTTGGTACTGGCCACATGAGAATGGGTGGCTGGAAAGTTAGGGGAAGCCAAAAACTTCCTTCTGTTCTACGACTATGGATGTACCTGTCAATCCTCTTCAATGTTGTAGCATAGTTGTGAATAGAGTGGGGTTCAACTTGCTTTAACTCATATGTTAAACTATTCCATCGTTGAGCTAGATATCCTCTTACAAGCTCCTCTTTTGCTATTGTTTTAACTTCATACTTAGTATAGACGGCTTCAATCTAGGGCATAATTTTGTTACCATAGCTCGGTCTGAGAAGCATCCTGAGCCATTCCCTGCGAATATCCTTGGGGTTGCCCGACTCAACCCTAATGGGTAAGGGGATATTGGATTCCATCTTCTTGTAAGCATTGTTTTGCTCACCCCAATTAATTTCATTTTGTGCCTAGGACATAAATGCTCTCAGTTGAATATCCCCAACATATAGTAGTGGGTTCCAATCATGATCCTGTGTAATAGCATAATTATGCAAATAAAATTCACATAACAGATTTTTCATTTTAGGGGAAGCAATCCTGAAAGCATTAAAGAATTCGGTAGGGATTTCAATGGAGGGATTTAAATCTGAATTTTTTTTTGATAATCTAAAGGAGAGATATTTTTCTTTCAAATCTAGGGCATAAACCCTTGGAGGAGCTCTACATTCAAGAATTTGTGGCACCAAGGTCACAATGTCATCTACTTTCTTCTTTAAAGTAGCAATTTCCTCATTTTTCTCCTCAATAATCTCATCCCTCTCTTGGATTTCCTTTTTCAGTTTCCTCTTCTCTTGTCTCCATTCTCCTTCCCTCCTTTCTATTTCTTTCCACAAATTTAAAATTATTGTATGCATTTGAAAATTAGGAGGGTTATGAATTCCTCCCAATGTTCTCGTTGATGGTTGCTCCCCGTACAACACTATTTGCATATCCTCTGGCTGTCTAGTTGTCTGTGGTTGCAGGAATACTATTTCTTCGCCCCCTCCTTGCTGCGGGACCTATGGCTCATGTTCCTGGTTTTGCTGCAGGAAACCCTGTTCATCCTCAAATTCTTCTGCAATATTGGCAAGGTCTGCCAGTGTTACTTTTGCTGCTTCCCCAAATATATCCTCTTCTTTTCCTATTGGAGCTTCGGTTTCCCCATGTGGTATCTCATCATGCCCAGGGCTTTCTTGTGAAGGTACACAAAAAGGCTGGCCCAGCTGGTTTTGACTTCCTAGAGGTGCTTGTACATTTTCCCTTGGCTGCAAGATGAATAGGGTCAACCTTTCTCTTCTTAGCACTTAGCACCTCTTTTTCTATAGACTGGGCTTGGGATTTTTCCTTTCCTTTTCTTGTTTCAGCCTCTTTTCTCTGTGCCCTAGGTCTCATTAGGGTTTTTAGGGGAACATCGTCATCAAAATCAGATGAAGAGCTTGCTTTTTCTGATTGTTCTGCTTCAAAGGAACTAATGTTTATGGCTTCTTCTACTGCTGCAGGAGGATTCCTACTAGAACTAGCACCAAAAGTTGAAGCACCAGGGGTGGCTTTGGCTATGCTTAATCTTCTGCTAGACCTACGAGATTGGGGTATGGCCCTAGGTGGCAAATGTTCAACATTGACAAACTCTTCTTGACAATAATTTTGATTAACTTGAACAAATTCTTCCCAAGTCATTCTAGAAGCATCATGCAAAGATTTCTTAACTAGCAATTTTATTAAGTAATGGTGGGAGACAGAGTTATCCCTACCTTTCTGTGTTTCGGCTACCATGATGGAGAGAAGATTGTATAGGAAATTGGGCACATTCATCCTCCTCCCATGCCTCATGTGGCTCAAGAGCTTGAAATGTACTGAATGCAAGTTTGACAAATGTCCCTCATAGGTGATATACCTTATAATATGGACAACTGCCTACTTCCATGGTTTAGGAAGAGACATTCTTTTTGCACCTTGCTTGTCAATGCTAATCAGTGGGTCACCATGTACCATAAATTCTGCTCTGGCCGACCTGGCATCCCTAGAGGCAGGGTAATTTTCTCCATCAGTAGGTAACCCTGAAATTTCTACAATTCTCTCCTCTGTTGCCACAACTTCTAATCCTTTTACGGTGGTTTTTCCTTTTGAAAATGTTTGGGAAAATTCAAGGTAAATTCCTTCATCAAAGCCATCTAGCCTCATGAAATAATCAAACCATCCACGGTGATTGAATTCTGGCAGGCATTGTACATCTTGCAACCAAACATCATGCACTGAGGGCTCATTCTGAATTAAGCCACCTCCCATTGTCTAAAATTTCTTCTTCTGCAATTTCTGTTTTGAAAACCACCACCTTTCTGCTAAATTTTACTACTAGTGCTGACTGAATTTCTTTCCTTGCCTCTACTTTTACCATTTACAACTTATACTTCAAGGCAATTAAGGAATTATGGCGGAAAAAGAGGTGATAATAGAAATAATTGGCGACTCAGTTAACATCACTTCACACATGCGAGCCAGATTTTCAAATCGGCCTATTTAAATTTTTTGACGTAGGTACATTATGATTTGGCATATAGGAAATATATTTGCATTTTTTATTCCCCCCCAACCTAAATTTGGACATGTGTCTACACATGCGAGAAGGGAGCAATGGTTTGACAAGAAATAATGACATATTATGTAATCACCTATAGTAACATGCCATGATTAAATAAACGTGCTTAAAAGGTAATTAAGAGATGAGAATTACCGCATACATACCTGAGCGTGCGAAGGATGCAATACAAAGATCATGGAGAGAAAGTACCATTGCGCCCTTTTTTAGAAATAATTGAGCAATTAATGAAAGTGAGCAAGTGAAGTGAGGAAAAATGAAATGATGGAAGAGAGAGAAAGGTGATATAGATGGACGGATGGGTGGATGGGTGAAGAAATGGATTTCCACTAAAGTGGAAATCTTTATTATGAAAGTACGTACCTTAATTTAGCTGAAAGGTGGGATGCTAGGTCCACCTCTTTCGGTTGCAGGAAGCTTGTGTATTGGACGCTGGGTGGATTGCTACAAGAGGTCTTCCTTGGAGGTTGGCTCAAGTAACTCAAACCCTATTTGAAGTGAGTCTGAAACTTGGTCACTGAAGGGTGAAGGAAAGCGATCCTGCTTGATGGCATCATTAAATTTTCTGTAATCAACACAAACTCGCCATCTTCCTTTCTTCTTCGACACGATTACTAGCATAGACATCCACTGGCTGTCTAAAATAGGATAGATGGATTCATCATCTATCAATTTCTACAGTTCTAATTTAACCATTTTGCTCAATGTAGGGTATATTCTTTGTTGAGGCTGCCCTACTAGTTGACAATTGTCTTTGATGTAGATCCTATGGATGCAGGATTTAACATCTGCCTTCACATCATAATAGCCCCATGCAAATGCATGCTGATGGGACTTTAGTGAATTTGTTACTGTAGGAATAGCGTCTGCAGGAAGAACATATGCAGGAATAGTGGCTGCAGGAAGAATAGGCAGAAGTGTTTTGACCGAAGTAGAAGATGATGCTTTCTCTACCTCATAATGGTTCTAAATTACATTGGATAACATTTCATCTTCGTCTTGAAACTTCAAGAGAGGATTTCTGGATAACATCATGAAATGCATTACTAGATCAATTTCCTCGGCCTTTTCACCAACTTGTAGCCATACAAGATCTTCTTCATTACGGGTTGGCTGATAAAGAACACATTTTTTAGTATTCTTGCCATTAGAAATAGTCAAATTCCTTGACCAACACCCAATATAAGCTTCTGTTGTTGCTAACCATGACCTTTCGAGAACGATAGGATCATTAGGCTTCCCAGTAGAACTATCAACAAGCTGCAAGACAATAGGTGTAGGTCTTATGTTTGCAATTTTTAGTTGCTACAGGATGTCCTTAGTCATCATTTTGATTGCTGCCCTTAAGTCAATCAGAGCACTCTTTACTTGGATTCCGTTGATAACAACGGTCATCTCAGGACTGCCTAGGTTATTATACTTGGGAATAGTCGCTTTTCCAAATATGATATTAGTGAGCTAGCCCACCACATGAACTGTAGTTGGGTCTTTCTTTCTCCTATCTATCTTTTGAAAACAAGCTTCTTTGATAGTTGTGCCATAGATTGGAACATCCTGCAATAGGGGTATTTGAACACATGCATACCCTAATTGATCCATGATGTCAAAAGTTGTATCTTCCCTGTCTTCCTCATGCTTGACAACTTCCAATCCCTGAGGAAATGGTGGCTCTTGTGCAGTCTTCCTGGCTGGAACTGGTTCAAGATTTCTAGGTACGGTAGGTTGAATGAGACTATTTGGTGGCTCCTCTTCCACAGGTAGCTCAATGGTGGAGGATGTGGAAGGAGTTAATACAATAGTCCCTGAACAAAATTGAATATCACTTATACTCACAACACAGGTTTAAATCAGCAAGGTATATTGGCTGTGGCTGTGGTGTGTTATTTGGGTAAGGTGAGGGTTGAGCTAGTGGTTGGAGTGTATGGGAGCTTGAATTAGCAGGTGGAGATGTTATGGCAGACTGCTGGGATTGAGAAGATGGCTGCATGCAACTAATTTCCTGGTTAGGCCCAAAAAAGGATAGTGTGTCTGGTAACATACCTGGTCTTGGAACCCAAGATTTCCTTTGTGCGACAAGGTAGACTTGATCTTCCTACAGTGGTTTGAATTCAAGTGGAATTTGGCTATTACTTATCTTCTTCTCATGCTTTTTCTTGGCCTGAAGTGTATCCAGCTAGGTGGCTGGATTGTCTGTAACATCTTGCTTGAAATCTGCCAATGGATTAGTGGTTTCCATCCTTGAAATTCCACTGGTAAATGAATTACCCATAGAAGATTGGTAAGTTCTCTCTTCTTTTTGTTGCATCTTGAAAATATCAGCTCCTTTTGTATTACTGCCCCTGCAATATTCCTTGCATGTTCCAAGGAACTTTTTCTTCATGTCCTCCCAAGTTTCCATGGTGTCTCTGCCTAGACTCATAAACCATCCTAGTGCAGCTTCTTTTAAAGTGGTAGGAAATAGTTCAAGCCTAGGAGCATCAACGGTGTAGTCATAATCTTGGCAGAGTAAGTCGTATTCAAACAAGAAGAAATCACCCATGTCTTCTTGATGGATTCCAGAGCAAAGGCTATCAATTTGCTTTTGATTTTTAGTGGAGTTTTTAGAACTAATCAAATCAGGATATGTATCAGAAAAATGGTTCCTCTCCTTCTTTGTTTCTGGGCAGATTTGGAAGCTCAACTAGCATGCGGTATCAACTCAACATCAACTAACTCACACAAAGAATGGGAAAAAGAATAGCGGATCGTTACTCATCTAAGCAAGGGATATTCTAAGAACAACTCAAGAAAAAGTGCTAAAGCAGAGAAACTATCAATGACTCCGAAGGAATTCCTAGCTTGACACCATCCTCGACAATGACACCAAGAATGTTAGCCTCCTGCAATGATTTTAATAACCAGGCCCTTCCAGCCATGATTCAAAGATTGGACATCTAACCTGAATGGCTACCTTAATCATCATGAAGGTACATTTACTTTGTCAACCCAAGGACGTGAACTTGAAATGGGCCAACACAGTATGTGCACTAGGAACTCTTAAGTAGCCATTTCTAATCTATAGCTAAGAATCACAATACTGGAGGTAAATTGTAGAAAGGAAAGAAAGAAAATAATGAACATTAATCAACAACTATGCCAAACTGAAATGCATAATAGGAATAAAAGATCTGAGCAACAAACAGGAACTACCCCGTCTACTTTGGCTACATGAACAAACATAGAATGGACTTCTAGTGGTTGCAGGAATAGTAAATGCTAGATTTCAACTAAGTACAAAACAAAAAATGATAATTAAACTAATTACTCTAAGGAAAGGATTACTCACCAAGTGGGCCCCCTTGGATGAGTATCCACTAATACTAATGCAAACTCAGACTATCATCTCATTCATTGGGAAATGTATAAACAGAGTAACAACATGGTTATATTGAAAAGTAGAGAATGCTTAATACATTATCAATGTCATTTTCCAACAACAATCAAGAACTCTGAATCCTTAAGATTCAAATCCTTATTTATTCTACTAGCTAAACATGGCAGTCGACTCCCACTAACTGAGAGGACGCCACTTAGGGAAAGCAAGGAAAGAGTGGCAAAGCTGTTACATCTATAGGGAATCTAGTCAGACATGCATTTCCAAATGTGGACTCAACGTTGTAGTGACGCCCACAATTGCTCAATGCCATAAATACAAGGCGGTTACATTTGACTGTCGTGGGGAATCTGCTGCCGCCATGCTCAGTTGACTCCTTTGAATGATTCCCCTGCATGATCATCTGACGATTTCCTTTCTTAACTTAGCATCCACAATTAATGTCCTACAGAACAATGTCAGTACGCATAATAATTGCACATCTATAATCACCTTAAAGAACATTCATCAACCATGCACAAAATTGATATAGATAATCCACATAATATGCTGATGTCATTAAAACTTCACAGAGAGGGAGTTAAACCCAAAGTCAATGTTTTAAGGGGGACATTATGCAAATATTAACACTTAGCTACTAAAGTTCATGATATTGCCAACAAATGGACTATAAATTCTACCAAAAATTTCCAACTTCATAGTTCTGAGCAGCTGTGGGGTCCTTTGCTTGCCTTGCACCTTCAAGTATGCCAGACCGAGCTCTACTTCCTTGATGGTTTAGGTATACATTTCTAACCCTACACTCTCCTTGATCTACTTTACTGAGCACTCATCAGCATTTGTAATTGCTAAAGTGTGGGAAAAATGTATAGGAGTGAATTTGCACCCTATATATAAATTCCCCCTTTTTCCATCTCCACTTAAGAAAACCAAGTTAAGATGCTTAATTCCACCTAAGCTCGCTGCTTGCATCCCACTTGGCCCCTGTTTTGAGCATCGATGGAGGTGTTTCTGTTGGGGATGCCCGTACGGCGCGCTTACGCCCCTAGTAGATTCATGCGGTTGAACCTATAAAGGCATTACACTTCTCATTGGGAGTCAAGTTGTAACGCCCCCTTTGACCGACTGACCCGAATATGGCCATTTTTCTCCATTCCTTCTTCAAATTCATCCCTTCAACATGCATCCTAACTTCTTCTGATCTTCTGCAATCACTCCACAAGCTTCAACACACTCTTTGGCATTCACTTCAAGATTTCTAGTAGCATACAAGCTCTCCATTGCAACAAACACAACACTCCATGTTTGGTAGAACAAGTTGGGAATGAAACACCATTGCAGCAGAGGCTCGAGTACTCTCATTTTTTCCCCCAAGCAGCCTTGAGTGCTCTTGGTGGAGGTGGTAAGCTTCCCTTTCTTTCCTTCTATCACTTGGTTGAGTTAGCACTTTATTGTTTTGCAGTGCTTTCGTGCTTTTCACTATATTACTTTCTTTATCTCATTTCCTTGGTTGTCCATGGAGGTGGAAACACCTAAACGGGGGTCTGACTGAGGCAGACCCCTATACAGCCACCCAACATTTTCCTCTCTTTCTGTGCGTAGGAGTACGTGCTTTCGAAGAGCCATCTAGCGATTAAATTTCTTGGTGAGATCATTCTTTCCCTTTTCACTCTTTCCTTTCTGCTTTATAATATTAGAGAATACTTTATTTACTTAATCACATCATTTTGGCCCTTTAGTTAGTTAGCTAGGCCGTTAGCTAGTTTTTCTAGGTTTGACCTCGTATTCACTATTGTCTAGTCGTACGGACGACAACACACTTTAGAGACACCAGCATGTCATGCTACCATCTAGAGACTGCACTTTTGTCCCCAGGTAGAGAGCTTCCCGAGGCGTAGTGTTGGACCTGAAAATCAACCCGCCTAGCCCCACTTCAAAATTTGGGATCACAAAGTGGTTGCAGGACTTTATAGTCCTCATCATTCCCATCCTCATACCCTAAAAATCCCATCTAGCTGAGGTAAGTTAGGGTAGCCTCTTGCATCTTGGCCCTCCATGACCTGGGGTCTTGCACGTGGTGGTCCCTCTCTCTTACAATTTTGGTGAACCCGATGTGAACCATTTTAGTTCTATTTTTGTGATACTTACAGTTCCTTTCCTCGTACCCTAGGAGTGTTGTAGGTGCGAGTGTTGCAAGGTTGTTTCCTTACAACCCAACCTGTGACCCCTAGCTGGCATAGTTGGAAGGTTCCAAAGGTATTGCGTGATGAAACCTTAGTTTGGTCACTGTCTTATCCTTTTACCTTTAGGGACTCTGTGGAAGTGTTGTCTAGTGTGCATTATGGCCTCCTTCATGCATCAATCTATCCCCTATGTGTAGCCTATGGATAGTGGTACTGACATAAATTTTACTTCACAGGACCTGCCGATGGGTTTCAACAAAGAACCATCTCCTCTTTATATTCCCGCACAGATCAATGGGAACATCGTATCGGGTGTTCTCATTGATCTGATTTCACAAGTAAACATAATCACTGAGGAGATTATTCTAATCAAATTTTTACATAAAGATGGGTATGATGCACCCATGAGTACTATCTGCACACATGATGGGATTTTCGTGCCCCCTTTAGGTAGCATTGTCCTATCGGTCTTGGTGGGACCTAAATCTGTGAACCTCTTGTTTGACATCATCCCTGGGTCTGAGCTCTTTAGGGTGAAATTGGGCATCCCTTGGTTGATGGTGATGAACGCAGTACCCTCCATCGTGCATAAATGTCTAAAATTTATCCACGGAGGTTCCGTACACGTAATCCACAACACCGGTTGTAGACCACCGGTTGCACGTGGCAGCTACTCCTTGGACTACTCTTGGCCCGTGTTGTTGGTCCTCTCCTGCCTAGGACAAACCTCCTGCACCAAACATATTAGAACTATAAGAAAGGGAATCTAAGGCCAAAAGTTAGATACCCTCCTTCGCCTTATGCTATTTCACATAGGGCTTGCTTAAAAGCTGACAGCGATGCGGCTAAGGCACAAAAGAAGGAAGAAGAAAAGCGGTCCCGTGATCCTCCTTCTTCCTCTTCCGCTGGTTAGTTCGATTCTTCTTCTCACTCTATTGTAGTACCATCAGGTTCTGCTCCTTGTGTGCAAGAGAATCCTATGGTGCCCACTTGGCAAAAGCCTAAGCGTCCTGCATTCGAGCTTCCTGTTTTGCCGATGGAGCCTAGACCCGTTTGGTATGACAGGAAGAAGGTTGCCCGAGGAGAGTCCTCTTTGTCTCGACCTCCACGACCTCCTACCGCCCCTGCTCCCAAGGTAGCAAGCGGGAAGAGGCCCACTGCTAAAGCCGTTGAAATGATAGATGTTAATTTTTTTATATGGTTACATTTAAAAATATTTTAAATTTTCAAAATTGATGACTATTTGATATAATACCATTAATTTAATTGTCTAAAATTTACACTTTTCAATGAGTTTTTAGATGTTTTTTTAAGAAATAAGCTTATATGATATTGTTATGGCGTGTGTATTTTGAGATAATATCTTAGTGTATGTATATAGTGACAAATAACACGATCTTGTATGAAGTAGGTCTCATTCTCTAGCATTTTTATTCATTTAAAAAACACATGCATCCCTCCCTATTTAGCTTTATTCTATCTGCACACACCCTTATAAATATTTCTCATTCATCTATCAATTGCACATGTCTATGTATCTACCTCCATTTGGTTGTTATAAAATAGGATAAACTACGACAAATGAAAGTTTATTTAGCTATTATGCAAAACTAAAATTTTGACTATACCATCATTTGATTAACCATAAATTAGATATGTAGAAGTTTAAATCAACAAACCATAAGATACAAAAGCATGGCACTAGATGTACATGAAGAAACTATTTCAAGAAAAAATATACTACTAAAGAGAACATTGGTTTTGTATTAATCCAAATAATTTGTTACAATAATACAACTATCTCCTTATTTTGACAACATTTTAGTAGCTCATATATACCTATAAAATAACCATGATACCTCCATCCAATGCATACAATTTATAGAGAGTTGAGAAGAAACCATTGTTGCAAGTATGAGCAGTTGGTGTTGTCATTGATGTTTTCAAGCCTGTGTTGTCATTGATGTCTATTGAGATTGTTGCAAGAGTGTGAGCAGTTGATGCTTAGATTAGTTGCATTATGTTGTCATTAGTAAATCTACTGGTGTCAACCTCTAGTGTTGCTTTGATAAGCTTATTTCTATAGATATGTATGTATTGAAGATGATGAGGATGTGTCTCTAGTGCTTGGTTTCCAAGTGCTTTCGAGAAAATTTGATAGAAAGAGGAAACAATGTGTTATAGTGGTGTTTTGGGTGACAAAGTTGTGTTCTAGTTTTGCTTCACATTTCTCCTAGGTCGAAGATCTACCTATGTGATTCAAATATGTTGGTGAGAGGTGTTCAAAGGTGTTATATTCAAGAGTTGGTGTGTTGGATCATTGTACAGAAGTTGTGCTCACTAGTGTGTGAACTGTGCATTACAAAGGTGTCTGGGAGAAATGTTTCTGCTCCGCATTTCTCCGCAGTTATGTTTCAGGTCTTGCGGTCCTGAAGGAGTGTTGATAATGTTGGTAGTTTACTTTAGTCAAGATGGTTTGAGTTTTGGTACTTCAGAAGATGGTTTTCTAAGTTTCAGTGTATGGCAGAGCTGTCTGAATGTACTGGGTGTGTACATTCTTCGAGTGGAAGTTGTTGTGAAAGAGTTTGTTGGATTTTAGGATGTTTGAGGAATATTCTAGATCATGCTTAAGTGTTGTGTGTGGTTTTCAAGTTGACCTTGGGCTTGAGGAAGCATGTACTTAAAATTTTAATGGTGTTTGCACAAGTAATGGCCGACCTAGTGTTTACACTACTTGCGATGAATAAATATTATTAAATATTACTTATAGAAGCATGTAGTTGTGTGTTGTTATAGATTTGGGTCCCAATTAAGGTGTGATGTGGTCTACTTTCACTTCTATCGACCACAAAAGTGTTTTGGTGCCGACCAAATTTGAATTTGCATGTTTGAGGTGCATAACCGACCTTGGAGAAGGTTTCAAGGTTGAAGATGGTATAAGTATGAGTTGAGTTGTTGAAGGATGTTGAGATAGATGTGAAAGATGTGAATGATGTGAATTGCAGAGTTGTAGAGTGCGAAATTGAGAAGTGCAGTGAGAGCCTTCATGTGTTAGGTTACTGGATGCAGTGAGTAGAAGGTGACTACAATTCTTCAATTAGATTGCAAAGGTGTTGATGTCATTGTGGTGGATTCTCTATTACATTGAGATGCTTTTCTCTGTGTAATACTTCTTATCTATCTTCTTTTCTATTATGGTAGTGAGCCTTTCTTCTTTGAGTAGTGAGCCCTCCAGCAGTGATCCCTATTGTATTTAATGTTAATATTACTTATATTGTGAGCTAATCCTCACCGTAATTTTTTCCTCATTGGGTTTTCCACATAAATCTGGTGTTCTCTTGTGTATGGTGTTAAGTTGTTTTAGTTTATGTTATTTACTTTTCATGCTAAATCATCATAACAAATTTAAGGGTTTAATGAATGAATATGGATCTGAATGTGTATGAGGGTTTTGAAGTTTTAAGGTACAACTAATTCACCCTCCCTCTCAGTTGTATTGTGCATTCAACAATCGGTATTAGAGCAAGGTTCCTTGGAAGAAAGCTTAACTGTTTAAGGTAGATCTAGGATGGCGCACAAGAAGGAGATCCCTATATTTGATGGAATGGACTATGCATTTTGGAAAACAAAGATGGAAGGCCATCAAGATTATCTGGGATATGATGTTTGGAAATCAATTCAGAATGGATATACTATGCCTACAAATGGTCTGAGCACTGAAGCTAAACTCAAGGCCTATGAAAGAAATAGTAAAGCAAGGTATGCTCTCTTGAGTAGTCTTACAAATTCTGAATTAGTAAAGGTTATGAATCTGAAAATTGGTAAAGCAATTTGGGAAAAGTTGGAAAGTATTTATGAAGGAGATGATATGGTCAAACAAGATAAGATGTAGAATTTAAAGATCACATTTGATAACTTGTGGATGTCTGAAGATGAAAATATTACAAGCTATATGTAGAGAGTAGATGAAGTGGTCAGTTCCATCAGAGGTCTTGGTGGAAAAGTCAAAGAACCAAAAGTGGTAAAGAAAATTCTTAGAACCCTTCCTAAAGCTTACAGTCATAAAGTTGCTGCTATTGAAGAATCTCAAAATCTAGATCATTATACTAGAGATCAATTGTATGGTTCTTTAACTGCATTTGAAATGAGAGAATTTGGTACTAATAATGATGCAAAATTTGAGATTGCTTTTAAGGTTGGAAAATCAAAGAAGATTGAAGAATCTGATCAAGAGGATCTTGATGATGTGGAAGCTAACTTTGTGAGAAGAATGAAAAATGGTATTGGTAAGTACAAAGGTAAGCCACCTTTCAAATGTTTTAGTTGTGGAAGGATAGGTCACTATGCTTCAAGATTTCCAAACAGAATTGTGAATGACAAAAACATAGAGAACAAAGGTAAGATGATTAAGAAAAGATATTATGTTAGAGAAGATGCATTTATTTCTAATGATGAATCTAATTATAGAGATGATGATCATGAATGCTTGTTCATAGCTTTAAAAGATGAATATTTTTTTGCAAAGTTTGAAAGATGTGTGAAGGAACACCCTCTAGAGAGAAAGGATAAGACTAAAGTTACTTTGGTATCTTCTTTTCATACTAGATAGGATATAAACTATTGGATCATTGACAGTGGTTGTTCTAATCATATGACTAGAGACAAGAGTAAGTTTGTTAAACTTGAAAAGTATGATGGAGGACTTGTTAGATTTGGTGATGATTCAAGTGCTAAGATATGTGGAATAAGTTCAATTGGTTTTGATGGCAAACATAATACTGATGATGTTTACTATGTCAAGGGTGTAAGGCATAACCTCTTGAGTGTTGGAAAAATGTGTAGCAAAGGATACGATCTTATGCTTTAGGATGATGGATGTGAGATTAGAAAAGGGTCTGAAACTATGATTGATGCTAGAAGAAGGACAGATGGAAATGTTTATCAACTCAAAGGTGTTGATGCTCATTATTTTATGACTCAGATTAATGAAAGTTGGCTATGGCACATGAGGATGTGTCACATTAATTTTGATAATCTAGTAAGAATTAGTTCAATTCAAGCAATGAGAGATTTGCCAAAGATTACAAAGTCTATCAATGTTTGCAAGGATTGTCAGATTGGAAAGCAAATAAGAAGTTTCAAAGGAAAAGAACAATCTTCTACCAGATTGTTGGAGTTGGTTCATACAGATCTTTGTGGTCCTACAAGAATAAGAAGTCTTCAAGGTGATAGGTATTTCATGCTTTTTATTGATGATTATTCTAAAATGACATGGGTTACTTTTCTTAAAGAAAAATCTGATGCCCTAGATAGGTTCAAAGCATTTAAAGTTATGGTTAAGAATTAAATGGATATGAAGATCAAGTGTTTGAGATCTAATAGAGGTGGATAGTTCACCTCCAATGAATTTAACATGTTTTGTGAGAATCATCGCATAAAGAGGCACTTGTCTACCCCTATAACTCCTCAACAAAATGGAGTAGTTGAAAAGAAAAACATAACTATTCAAGAAGCTGCAAGGACTATGATGAAAGAAGCTAACCAGTCAGAAGTCTATTGGAGAGAAGCAATTCATACTGTTTATATACTTAATAGAGTTCAAGCAAAAAAAAACAGCACAAAGACTCCCTATGAGTTGTGGTATGGAAGGATACCTACTGTCAAGTACTTCAAAGTGTTTGGAAGTAAATGCTATATCATAAGAGATGAAGAAAACTTGGGAAAATTTGATGCAAGGTTCGATGAAGGAATCTTCCTTGGATATTCTACTAAAAGCAAAGCCTGTCAGTGCTACAACAAAAAATTAAGAAAGATTGTTGTTTATGGCTTCAGGTGAAGATATTAGCTTTAATCAAAAAATGGATTTTAGGGCTTCTCTATAAGCAAATAGTCCATCTTTGTCAAGGCCTAATGCTACTAGTAATTTCTTGAATAAGACTCCGGGAGTGGAGGGGATGGCTCTGACTAGGGGGGCTTGTATTTCAAAAATTAATGGATGTCTGGAGATGAGCCATGATAGGCCAATTCTAGTGATTCAACCCAACTCAATTGTAGAAGACGTTGATTATTTGACAAAACATGCTTTAATCTGCAAATTCATAGGGATGTAGGTCTCTCTTCCATTTTTAGAATCCAAGGCTAGTCAAACATGGAATCCAAAGGGTGAGATGGAGGTGATGCTAATGGCCAATAAATTTTTTATGGTGGTTTTTAATTGCATGGTTGATCACAACAAAGTTTTTGAAGGGGGGGCGTATTTTCACAATCAAATTAGTTTGTTCATCAAGCCATGACATGTTGGTTTTAACCCTTCGGAGGAGCTCCCGAAATAAGTTCATGTCTGGTTGCGACTCCCTTGGTTCTCATTTGAATTTTGGAGGAATGACATTTTGCGTATGGTTGCTCTATTGTTGGAGAAGCCGACGGATCCTTCTCAGCAAACATTGGACAAAAATATAAATTATTTTGAATGCATTTGTGTTGAAATTGATTTGAGTAACCCTCTTCCAGACTCTTTGGAAATTCATTTGGGTTCATCTTCATGGGTTCAACAACTTAATTACGAGGCTCTATCTTTTCATTGTCGACTCTGTCATGAGTATGGTCATTTGTAGAAAATATGTCCTAGGTTTCATTCTTCAAAGCCCCCTCTTGACCAGCCTCCACATCATCTTTCTAAGGAGGACAAAGGCAAGGAACCTATGTTGGGCGAAGTGGTAGATAAAGATTTTGTTCCTATCAAGACCCACAATAAGAATATAGGACTAAAAAGAACCTTCAAGGAGAGATATGAGGAGGAATTTTTCAACCGTTTTGATGTGTTGGATGACCTTAGCCAATAGGAGGTGAACCTCAGTATGATGATTCTTGAATCAAGTGTCTTGGAGGCAAATCATAATTTTTAGAGCATTTAGGATGGTGGTATGTCAATAGCTCAAATGGATACATATTCAAACCCCATAGTCTCCGCAATTCCTATGACCTCTGAAGCTATGGAAAGGCTTGTGGATTCAGCCTTGGTTAAGAGTCCACCCCCTTTTGGAGAAGATAGTAGAAGATAGTTTCAGATTCACAGAAAGGGAATAAGGTTTCTCCTTCCTTAGGGCTTCAACAAAAGAATCCAAAGAAAGGGGCTCCTAAGAAACCCTCCAAGGCTGGGAGAAAGAAGGATTTGGATAAAATTAAGCTGATAGGTGAGACGTTGGTGGAGTTAGGGTCTGTCAAAACTCTTGACTCCCACTTTTCCAACTCTCAAAGATGATCATTCTCCCATGGAATGTGAGGGGCTTGAATAGTGGCCCTCGACAAAAAAATGTTCCTGATTTGGTGCGAAGTCATTCACTAGATATGATTTTTACTCAGGAAACTAAACTTTCTATGGAGAGTATGTATAGTTTGGTGCCAAAACTTTGGTGGTGTAGCCATTGCCAATGTATTGGTGCTCAAGGTAATGCTGGGGGTGTGGCTTGCTTATGGGATCCATTGAAGATATGCCCTCTTTGGTGGATTTCTAGTAAGTATTCTATTTCTCTGGTGGCTTCAAGTCTGGAATCAGGAGAGACAGTTCTTTTATCTAATATTTATGCTCCAATTGATATGTCTGGAAAGTCTCACCTATGTTCTCATATTCGGTATATTTATAGTATTGCTCCTCTATATCCTTGGATTGTAGCTGACGACTTTAATGCTATTACTGATTTGGAGGAAAAGCGAGGTGGCTTGCAAACATTGGAGCCATCAGTCTTTCTTCTCAGAGAAAATATTTATTCCTTAAATTGTGTGGATATAAAACCTAGTAATGGTCAATATACCTAGAATAATAGGAGGTGTGGTAAGGACTGCATTGTTGAGAGGCTTGATAGATTCTTGGTCTCTTGCTTCTAGATTGGAGGATCTTGAACTACCAGGTCAGAGATATTGGATTGGAGGGGATTTAATCATTGGCCAATTAAGCTTTTGATTTCATTGGCTCGTGTTGCTAAAAGTCCCTCCTTCAAGTTTCAACTGATATGGTTGTGGGATCCCTTTCTTTAGGAACTTATGGCTGAGAGGTGGCACCGTGGTAGACTTGATTTTGGTACTGTGATATACTCTTTTTTCAAGCAATTGTAGTTTGTGAAGCAACAACTCAAGAGGTGGAATAGGAAGTGCTTTGGCAACATATTCCATGCTAAGGCTGCTGCTCAGGCTAGTATGGATGTTATCACTCATGAGATTAAAGAACATGGCCTTTTAGATGAATCTCTTAAAGAAGAGTTAAGGGCTTTGAAAGCTCTAGAGGAGTGTGAGCTTCGGGAGGAGATTTATTGGAAACAAAAGGCTCAGGTTGAGTGGCTACAGGAAGGGGATAGAAGCACTCCTTTTTACTTTAATTCGGTGAAGGTCAAGAGGCATGGTAACTCGATCCCCTATCTTGTGAACTCTAGGGGGGAGCATCTAACTTCTCTATAGGAGATTTCTAGAGAGGCTTCCCATTATTTTTCCTTTGTTCAAGGAGGATTCCCTTGATGTGCTAGAAAAAGAAAATCATATCCTTGCTTGTATTCCTCTTTTGGTTTCTATGGAAATGAATGAGCACCTTATGAGCTTAATTTTCCTTGACAAATTGGAGGGCATTGTTTTTTAGTTGAAGAAAGGGAAAGCTCCTGGCCCTGATGGGTTTCCGGCTAAATTCTTTTAGGAATTCTGAGAAATTATAAAATTAGATTTATTATATGTGGTGCATGAATCTTAGGGGAACAAATAGATGTTGAGGGCTATGAACTCCACTTTTCCTTCTCTTATTCCAAAATGTGATGGGGATGATAGGTCGAGTTTGTTCAAGCCCATAGCCCTCTATAATGTGGTTTATAAGATCCTATCTAATTTGATTGCGAAAATATTGAAGCAGTGGATTAGCAAGTTTGTCTTAGAAGAGGAGGGGGGTTTTGTGGCTGATAGGCAAATCTTGGATGGAGTGGTCATTGCGGCTAAAACTATTCATTCCATGGAGGCTTCAAAAGAAAAAGCTATGTTTATCAAATTGGACATGACAAAAGCCTATGAAAGGGTCAAATGGTCTTTTCTTCAAAAAGTGCTTGGTGCTTTTGGTTTTGCTGAGGAGTGAGTAAAGTGGGTGATGAGTTGCACCACGTCCACTTCCTTCTTGGTGTTGGTTAATGGGGAGCCTTCCACCTTGTTTGGGGCATCGAAAGGTCTTCGTCAAGGAGACCATTTGTCTCCTTACTTCTTATCCCCTTGGTTGAGGGTTTGGGAAGGGCTATTAAGAGTCATGTTAATCAAGGCTTAATCCAAGGGTGGAACTAGGATAATGGCTTGCCTCCTCAATCACATTTGGAATTTGTTGATGATACCACTTTGGTGTGGCTAAGGTTAGAGAAGCCACTAATTTCCGCAAGGTGTTGGACATTTACCTCGCAGCTTCAAGATAACAGATCAATGAAGGTAAATCTTCTATATTCTTCTTTAACACTCCTTTTCTTATTTAACAATGGATTGCTCGTTTTATGAGATTTTAAGTTGGTCATCTACCTTTGACCTATCTTGGCATACCTCTCTCCACTGGTACCCTCCCCAAGGGATCTTAGAAAAGTATTTTAGATAAGTTTCGTACGAGAATGAATCATTGGACCCATAGGTGGTTATCTTTTGCAGGTCGGGTGTTGCTTCTTAAGTCGGTGGTGCAAGCTCTTCCCAATTACAGGTGTACGCTTTAGGTGGCTCCTCCAAGCTTTATTAAGGATTTGGACTCTCACTAGGCAATTTTTATGGGTTGGTAGCTTGGAATCTTTGAGGTGGAGTCTTGTGAAGTGGGAGACTGTTTGTAGGCCAAAACAATTTGGAGGCCTTGGGTTGCGGCAAGCCAATCTTACTGGTTTGGCTTTATCGGCCAAGCTATATTGGAGATGGTGCAATGAACAAGATCATGTATGGGCCAGGATTATCTCTAATAAATAACTAAAAGGGGTGGTGATGGAAGAGGTCCCTCAGTTTCCTTTGTTGGGTAAAGGCTCCATTATTTGGGAAACACTTAAAAAACGAGCTAAGTTGATCAAGGATGGTTTGTTCTGGATTTGCAACAAGGGGTCTGATGCTCTCTTTTGGTATGATTCTTGGGATGGCTTTCCCCCAATCATGACCAGGCATCCTAATCTATAGGATCTTTGTCACTATTTCCTAGAGGCTGGTTGGTCCCGGGATGACCGAGATGAAGATTTCAAATCTACTCTATTTTGTGGGCAAGTGGAAGTGTCTAAATGGAAGGACCCTAGCGAGTGGCCTGTTAAGGGATCAGAAGAGGATTGTGCTAAGTTAAGAAATAGTCTAGCTGGTAGAGAGTGCAACTTGATCAGGGAGAGGGATATTTAGGCTTGGAGCCCAAAATCCCAAGGGGGTCTACACGGTGGCTAGTGGTTATCAAGAGTTTATTTTTCAAAAGAACAACGGGATGAAAGTTTCGTGGTGGAAAAATGTCTGGAATAAGTTTTCTTGGCCTAAGTGTAATTGCTTCTTGTGGACTTTAGCTTGGAATAGATGCTTGACTTGGGATAATCTTCGGAAGTGGGGTTTTCAAGGACAATACAGTATGTGTTCTCTGTGGCTATTGTGAAGAGGATTCGTCCCACTTGTTTTTCCATTGCCCTTTTTCTAAGCTTATCTGGCACCTCTGGTGGGGTATCTAGAGACACCCTTGTCTTCATGCCTCTTCACTAATCAAACTCTAGAGCAGTCTAGGAAGGCCTCCAACACATGTTTCTTTCCTCCAGATAGTGTGGAATATTGGTCTCGCTTTCATCCTCTGGTAGATTTGGCTTGAGAGGAATCGCAAGATTTTTCATGGAAGTTGATGATTCAACAGGTTTGGCAGAGAGTTGTTGGTATGATTCAAGAGACCATGGAAGCTAAATGTGAAGTGTCTTTTCCTTAGGAGAAGGAAGATGAGATTGTGACTACTTGGGTCTGCATGGTCTGACGCTTGACTCTTTCTATGTTCGAAGGGGTCGCCATGCCAAAAAGAAGGTTCAGAGAGAGGGTGGTTAGTCCCCTCCTTCGACGAATGTTTTAAAGATCAATACTAATGGCTCTTCAAGGGGTAATCATGGATTTATTGGGATTGGTGGAATTGAAAGAGATAGCTTTGGTAAGAACATATTCTTCTTTTCCATTCATAAGGAGCAACAAACCAATAACTTCATGGAGGGTTTGGCTATTCTTTTATCTATTGAGAGAGCTTGTGCTCTTAGATGACACAAGATCATCTACGAATCAAACTCACAAATCATTGTTAAATTGTTGACTGAGCAGAAGTTGGATGGGGTTAATTGGCAACTAGCCTTTGTTGTTAGGCAGATTTTGAGACTAAGTTTTATGTTTGAGTTTGTTTCATTTATTCACATCCACGTGAGTGGAACATGGTTGTTGATTGTTTGGCCAAATGGGCTTCTGAACATGCAGGAAATCGATGGGTTGAAGGCCAGAAGCAGTTGTCCTAGGATTATTCCCAAGATTGAGAGAGGCTAATCTCAGATGACATGGTTGGATGATGGTTTTTAGTTGGTTGGTCTTGTTGAGTGTTCTGCTCTTTTTGTGATTGTTTGCTAGTTTCGAGACTCTTGGTTATTTCTCTGGGTGCTTGGTTTGGACCCTAAATACTTTATATTAGTGATTTTCTGGATGCAATAAAAATTTTACCCTCTTTATTCAAACTCAAAACCAACCAATCAAATTACAAAGGTTCTTGAAAAAAAACCATTTCCTCAAATATTTAATAAATATTTATTTTGAGAAACAAACTCAACTTCAACTATGTAATCATAATTACATCTACTATGAATCAAACTTGGGGTCAAAGTCAACCCTAACAATTATAATATTCATAAACATAATAAAATCATGATACATTCCACTTGCAATGATTTGTTGATCTCAAATTATGTAGCCTACTTTGAATTGTTATCATGACTCATCCATCAACTACCCAAAAAATACTTGTATTACAATACTATAAAAATAAGTACTTGCTACTGTGTGGCTACAATACATATGACCAACAAGAATCTATTATTTCAAACTATTCTTTGACTTGCCTCTAAATTGGTATCTTACAAATAATTTATCAACTACCCAACAAATATAATTATTGCAATTCTAAATAGGCAAGTACTTGTCACTACGTATTGCTATATTTAGTTAATATAGTGTGATTGTGTTTATATTGATAAATTTTATTAGACTAGATAAACTATATAAGAAAAGATTGTTTTTCTTTCCACAATTATATTATCTTCTATTTATCTTTGCACTTCAGAATTAAAAATGAATAACATTTACTTGCGGCAACTTGGCAGAAGTTGGGACGTGCTGCCATGACAGCGTGGGTCATTGAGCATCGACCGGTTGGTGCGGTACGGGGGTTGCGAGCGAAGGACGTTTACATAACTCACATCATGTCATCGATGATGCGTGGCTAGTGTTGGGAGTCCTAGGTGTTGGAAAGGGCGGCGTGAATTTATTTCCCCACGCTGGTTAGCACGCTCGAAACACAATAAATTGTGGTGTTGATAGAGGCTTTTCATTCCATTTTTCTCATTGCTTCTGCCGACGATGAGCTAGGGTGGTGATTATGAAATTCGGCAACAATGGAGACTCCAATCCGCCTTTTTGGGGACGATAATAGACAACGGACTGTGGTCAATCTTTAAGGAGTGGGATCTTCTGGTGTTAGGAGAGGTTGAATTGGTCATGGGCAAGGAGTTTATAATTTCGAAAGAGCGATACCAGACAAATGTCGACATCGCTTTTTGCTTTGTTGCAACTCTCCTCGATTTAGAGTTGCCAAAGGCGAAGGTGCTTCTCATGACGAGGAAGCTGGTGATGGCGGACTTGTTGTGCGGGGTCGAGGAGGTGATTATTGTGGTGGAGTTGGGGGTTGGCATCCCATGTTCGAGAGATATGCAACGGTTGTTGCTTCCCAATATCTAGGTGAAGAGGTACCCCTTCCTCCTAGACGTGAAGGGAGTGGAGCTCTATAAGCACAGGGTGTTGGCAAGGAAAGGAGTCGACTTTCTTAAGATATTTTTGTACTTAGAGGTGGTGCCAGAAGATAGTTGGAAGGGTCGATTCAAGGAATACCTCTGAGAGGAGATACTAATGGAATGAGGATTATGGATGCGTGGTTTTTTTTTTTTTGACAACTAGTAGCGGCTTCAATGATGGCATAGTGGCGGCGAATAGTAGCGGCATGGTATTTCCATGGCACCTTTGGATGTGTTTTGATTGTTTTGACTGACCTTGCATTGTAATGCTTGGCTTCAACCACAATTTCATGTAAAGGGTGGGACGATGTGTCGTTGGCAACCCTGTGGGTTGGGATTGGGGCTAGTAGAGTGGTGGTTTTTTGTTCTGTGCTTGGCCAAAGTTTGTATCAGGCCCACTGAACTGAAATGTATTGCAACTTTTATATATTAATATAAAATATACCTTTATGTACCAAAAAAAAAAAAATTAGTTTATTAAATTTGATGATTTGTATTTAAGTAAAAAAAAATCTAATATTTTTATGAAGTATTTAGGGGAGAGGGTCCCATAGTGGAGCACCCTAACTTCTGGTTTCTCAAAATCTTATGTGGAAATTTCAAATTACTTCCAATTTTGTACAATAGTTTATTTGGCAACTCATGTGTTTCTATATTTCGTTTTAGGGTCACATCATCAAATATGATGCCACATCAGCATGATTTTTATTGAGATATCCAAAAAAGCCCAAAAAAAAGGTGAGACCGATAGTGGTGCACTAAGTCATTTTTTATTGGTGCGTTGATGTGGCACCACATGATTTGCCAATTTGTGTACTTCATGGATAAAAAGTGTTTTGCAATTGGATATTAAGGTGCTCCACTATGAGGCCCACTGAGGACTACTTCTATCCCCACTATTGAACCCCACTCCACTATGGGCCCCTCTCCCCTAGTTTGTGAGGAAAGTTTTTGTTAAATGGATTCTATTAGATTATTTTTTTGGATTTAGATATAAGAAATTTTTAATCATAGAAATAATTTAAAAACTTACACATTTAGACACATCCAACTTGAAAGAAAGACATTTTTTAAGAAATACGTAGCGAGGTAATTTTATTTTGAATGTTTGTACTACAAAAGAGAAAAAGGAAAACTGAACAAGTAAACATATTGAAACACAACCAATCAACCACTATCCACCATTATATTAAGGAGGGCTAGAACTCTTACAGGTATTTAGAAAGCAATTCCAAATACGAAGTTTTAACTTTTCCTGTTTGAGCATTGATTAATGGAAAAAGACTCAGAAAGTTTCAAGAATAAGATATCTACATATGATACACTGCTAGGACATTGATATTTCTCAATCACCTTCCTTTTTGCAAGCTAATGAATTTATATTATAAATAGGCTTTCATACAAGGAATTATTTTTTATATTGAAAAAAGTTATACCGAACTGTTGAGATTAAACCCAACAGTTCATCATCTACTATTTCTCAGGTTTGTCCGTCTACCAAAAACCCTTTCATATATTTTGTACAGAGTCATCCATAAAGCGCACAACAGTGCTGTTACACATGTCACGAAAAAATTCCAGCAAGATGAAGGCCAGTAGTAAGGATGAAGTAAACGAAAAAATATGCTGATTAGATGTCGAGGGTAACGCCCAACCTGCATAAACAAATATATCTTTCAGTATTTCTAACAAATGGATAACAGAAATTAAGGAAATTTTCAATCTGGACATTAAAGCACAAAACTATATTTCTCAACTCAACCTCTGCAACTTGCATTCAGCTTGCAACAACTTTAGAAATTTTTACTAAATTAGTCTCTTCTGTCCGTTATCTTTTCTATGTTCAGCAATACTATAGTTTGAATTTGGTGGACTTTTACTTCCCAAATACATAATTCCAAGAAGAAAAAAGACAATTCAAATACAATCATTAGAAGATATCACCTAAAATCATCAACCGGTTAAATCCTCCAAGGAGATGTTGTCTACCATCACCAACGCTTTATTGTAAGTGAACGTTTAATATCATACAGACTAACAGCAAGGTTCCATTGTTTACCTAATTTTATTTAGGCACTGTTGAAATTTTTGAGTTTTCTTTCTAGTTAGTGGTTTCATGATTTTTTATTTTTCTGCTTATTTTAAGCAGTAGTAAAATTCTGAATTTTTGACAATATATTTTTTTGAAATATGTGCAAGAAAATTTAGGTAAGAAAAATATGTAGAGCCAAGTGGCACATCTTTCATTTAATAGCTGCATGATTTCGGGCCCTTTTATTTATCTACAACTCAATTTCAATTCCTAAACTATAACAACTCCATTATATGAGTAGACTTCAAATTATCCTTTATGTTTGATTAAAAATTTACATGAGGTCATGTGCCCTGCTAAAAAATGAAGCAGCAAACTTGGTCAAATAGCTGCATGGGATCACTCCATAAATTTACATATAATGTCCACAACTAAACCAAAAGTCAAATTCATATGCTTTCACAAATTCATGCTACATACAATATATAGTATTTACATAAGATATGGATCCATTAAGGATCGTTACTTTCAAGTTCAATAAGAATTAAGACCAGTCATAGCAATTTCCTATAATAATCTTTTTGAAAAATTAAGACAATGTACGTCAAGTTTTTGGGATGGCTGACAAGTATCGAGGACATAAGAGGGTATCCCCTAAAACATGCTGCTTGGTTCATCCACACATCCCTGCGTCCACAGTTGCTCACAAAGTTGAGACGATGTCCAGGAGAAGTTTGATCAACAGAAAACAATCCCAAGTGATATGAGACTACTCTTTGATGATAGGCAAAAATAACTCCCAACTAATGATATCAAATGCAGTTGACCATAAGGGTGGTGATGGATCCACGGCTGGTGAAGCTTGAGGAACATTGCACTCAGTGTTGTAAACTTGATCGATAAGATTGTAGTTTTTCAATAAGCTTGATCAATACACAAGAAGTGTACCAGTTCAGACAAAAGTGTGTGGAGAATGTAGACTGAGATGCCTTTGAAAACACAAAGATAGCATAGAATCCAACAAAGTTATACCAAAATAAATCATAAAGTGGATCATACAGGCTCAACTAACTGGAAGAGGATCAACAAACCACCTCATAAATTTTATCAACATTGTTGTTAACATAGTTTTTGTACTTGGACTCAGCAGACCAAAATTTTAACTGGGACCGAAGGCTGGCAAAACTTGGCTAATTAAAAAATACATATAAATTCATAAAATAAATTTAAACCACATGCAACATACTGTTAAAAAGTATATGAAATGAATTTAGAGATAGCGCAGCTAGGAAAAGCGTTAAAAACCATTCAAATCCACAGAGAAGAAAAATTCAAAAAATTAACTTGGGATAGAAGTTGAAAAAAGAAGTTTCTGCTAGCTGGCTATTTCTGACGAGTTGGTTGGTGAAACTTGGACAGTACTCGCCTGCTGAGTTTCTAGTGGGTAACTTATTGAGAAGATTTGGCTCACGAGTATTTGCAGAGATTTAAACTATGGTTGATAAAATGACGAACTCTGACTGAACATGAAAGCAACAGAAGTAGTTTACCTACTCGTAAGAAATAATAAGTTGCAAGGTCACATTTAAAGTAGAGGATATAAAATTCGAACCAATGATTTGCTGTCTCCCTTGTTATCATCAAATATGATATTCATCCAACAAAAATTTACGTACTGCTAATGCAAAATTATAAAAGTGTTAGCATTCAAAATGTGATAACAAACAGTCTTCTTTGATTGTTAGTCAGCTGTAATCCATATTCAAACAAATCAAATTACCTTTGGAAGATTTCAATGCTGTTTCATTTGAATAATCTATACACTTTAAAGCATTCACATGTAAAGAGATGCTCACAAATTTACTTATCACCATCACCATTCTCATTTTTATAGCCCTTATAACAATTACTTACTTGGGTCTGACAAGAACTTTGAGGACAACCTGATGTTCTTGTTCCATCTTCTCATTTCATCAACGACAATACCATACTATTCCTAGTCTACTAAAAAGACATGCATCATCTGCATTGCTTGCTAAGAATCTTATCAGATTGTCCTCCTTGCTAAGAATCTCTTTTCTTGATCGTGTTTTTCATCTTATCATCTCATGGTGCGATATTCCATTTTTCTTTTAAAAATACAATCATTATTGGTGCATATAAGTGTAAACTGTAAAGTCATCCTATAGTGTCAAAGACATTGTTTCACAAAAAAAGGCATACCATAGCCCCTCTTACAGGCTTAGATTACAAATTTACAAGAAAACAAAGATAGAATGGGAAACAGGAATGAAAGCACCAATTTTGAAAGAACCCCCAATAACAGAATGGCACAAAAACATCCATACAATGTATTAAAATAGGTCCAACATATTAGAAAAATAAAATCACACAATTTTCAATATTGGTGCATATAAGAGTAAACTGTAAAGTCATCCTATAGTGTCAAAGACATTGTTTCACAAAAAAGGGCATACCATAGCCCCTCTTACAGGTTTAGATTACAAATTTACAAGAAAACAAAGATAGAAAGGGAAACAGGAATGAAAGCACCAATTTTGAAAGAACCCCCAATAACAGAATGGCACAAAAACATCCATACAATGTATTAAAATAGGTCCAACATATTAGAAAAACAAAATCACACAATTTTCATTTTTTGTGCTAAAAAATTATTGAAATCTCCTGGGAATGAACTGGACGTGATTGAACATGTCCTAGAAACATCTTGGAAACAGCATAAAAATGTTGGGCTGTATTTGGGAAGTACTGGATATGGTTACATAATATTATTATATTTCAGAATATGTCTGGATGTTTCCAGGCATTTTCAAAACAGTCCTGGGGCATTTGAATTTCTATTTCAGACATAGAAAGGGAGGGACTAGCTATGGCAGGTTTCATTTCTGGGGCATTTTAATTTCTGTTCAGAGGCGGCAAAAGAGGGAATTACTATGGCATTTCCTGCAAGTTCATTACAGGAATATGATTTTTGCTAGTTCTTTTACCATTGGCGCAGGGAATAATTTTTTTCTTTTCTTCTTTGTTTTTTTTTTAAAAAAAGGGAGTAAAGTTTTTGTTCATAAAGCACTGGCACCAACAGCCAGGAGAGAAAAATACAAGAAAAGACGAAGAATCCCAACACAAACAACGCTCTAGAAAAAACTAGAGTGGCACCCTCAGGGTGGCCTATCCACCTGAAGAAGATGTTGTAATTGCAGAGACAAATTCAGGGATAACTGATCCCGGAACCAGAACTCCAAGTTTCCCTGCTGCTCAAAAGCCCACTTTGCCAGGCAGTCTGCTATCCCATTCCATTCCCAGGGGATATGGACAAAGGAGATAGCCTCAAAAGACTCGCACAACAGAAGAACATGTTTACGCAACACTGCCAATTGTCAATGTATCCCTTCCAACTTTTGCTCATTCAAAACATTAACCACAATCTGAGAATCTGCCTCACAAATAACCTTCCTCCATCCCAGCTCACAAGCCTTTTCAAGAGCCACAAGGATAGCCTGGGCCTCCATGAGGTTGTTCATCCCCCATATATTTGGAGAAGAAAAAGACAACCTCCCCAGAGCTATCCCTCCCAACACCTCCAATTCCAGCATGCCCCACGTTCCCTCTAGAAGATCCATCAGTATTATTAATCTTTAGGGTCCCAGCAAGGGGGGGTTTCCAATTGCCATCTCTCGAAACCTCTTCTCTAGAATTAGGCTTCAATCTGGTTACATAAAGACCACCAGCTAAGTCACCAACACCCAAGCCTCTAGCAACAGCGAGATCCTCTTGTTCCCAATTATCTTTCAAATCACATTTAACCAGCAGAGTCTCTTGAATCATGCACACAATCCTCTGCCAAATCTGAATAGCTCTAAACTCACTGCCTTGAAATATTCTTCTGTTACGCTCCAGCCATAACTGTCAAATAATACAAGATGGTCCTATCTCCCACGCCACTTGGAGAGAGATAGCCTTGGCAGGTGATCTTCCCATACTATTCCAAAAATCCACTAAAGAAGTGGCATGGACACAACCCTTATTCCATAAAGTCCACCAGAGATGCCAAAACTTCGTAGCATAAGAGCATTGGAAAAAGAGATGAGAGGTGTCCTCCACACTATTCCAACACAAGGCACAGATGGAGGGCCCCTGAAAATACCTTTTTTGAAGATTCTCCCAGGTGAGACAGCTATTCCTTGCAACCAACCAGAGAAAGAAGTTACATTTCGGCCAAGCAAATTTATTCCAAATTTTCCTCCACCAAGGAAATTCCAGGTCACCTCCCTCCTGATGATCTAGCACCTGGTAATCCAAGGCCACTGAATAAGAACCCTTGGATTCCAAACCCCAAGCAAGAGCGTCCCTATCGCCTAGAGCGTTGCATTTCCTCTTTAGCCAAAATGGACCATAATGCATTCAGCTCTTCAACCTAAGTTACTGGTTTGGGTTCGGGTTTGGGGGTTCGGTTTGCCAATTCGGCTAAAAAAATTTTGGGGGTGTCGGTTTGTTTTGGATTTGTTAGTACAAAAATGAAAAAATTATATATATATATATATATATGCAGCCTAGAAGCATGAATTAGGATTAGAATATCACATAACATCATATAAACAACAAAACCACCATAAACTTGAATGTCATTTAAAACATGCATGATAAATATTCATCGTTGAAACTTGAATTGTGGTAGCTTGATATACAAAGTCTATTGATGCGAGGTTCAATTTGTATGATTTTGAAAAAAGAAGCCAACTGAGTAGAGTTATCAGCATTCTTCAGAAATCATAAGAATTTGTTTAGTACACTAGCCATTTTGATGTCTTCTTGCAGTCTCAAACATTATTTTGTATCATTGTTACATTGGTCTTGAGAGTGGTAGCTTAATATAGCTCCACAATACAAAATCTGGTTTACCTGTGCAGTGTAACAGTGGCATAGGCAGATTTTTCTTTGAAAGAACCAAAGGGTGATTGCACAATTGAAGTGTATAAACACATCTTTTTGTAATATCAAGGATACTTTTTGAATCTTCCATGCATTGCTAATCTAAAAGGAAAGGTCTTTTGCCTAATCTGTATGCAGCCATGCTTTTGACATTGTCAAAAAGAGCAAAACTTCCTTAATGATGCAAAGGCATGGCCAAGCAGTTTTAACTCTCCACATGAGAGAAGAGAGATGTTGGAGAGTACATCAAGTCAAGGAGAACAAAAGTGTAATGTGTTTTAGTTTGTATTCCTCTATTTCTCTACAAATGTGTGATAAATTCTCAGTTCAATGATGCAAAACAATTTTTGAAAAAAGAAAGTTGTGTCACAGTCCGCTTTCAATCCAACAAGCAAAAATGAAAGCTCAACCTCTTGGAATGAAAATGCTTGTTTGCAAAACAAATGAACAAGAATGAGGTAGTTAAGGTGTTTGAAATCATTTAGAGGTCACTTTTAGGGTTCCCTTGGGCGTGGGTCAAAGTCAAACTCCATAAACATTAAAAAAATGCTCAAAAAAACACTTTTTGGATGCCTAGGCACGCAGGTTCTGTCTTGGTTCGCCTGGGTTCTACCCGGGTTCTCTTGGGTTCTGCCTGGGCAAATTAGACCCAAAAATGAAGGACCCTGGTCGAACCCACATGCGAATCAAACTAGAATCCGAACAAGGAGCGAACTAGGACCAGAACTAGGGGTAAAATAGAGGAACCCGGTAACATAGTCTTCAACCAATCCCACCCTAGGCCACTCTTGGGGATCTTTCCATTGGGCCACTACCCCCTGACCCAAGGGCTGGAAAGACTTAAAATCAGCCACAAGTTGCCAACAAGCACCTATAAACCTGTCACAAAGACCCTGCAACTGCGGATGAGAGGACAAAATAGGAGGATGTCTATCCCAAGAGTCGTGCAAAAAAAAGAGCCTCAGACCCCCTATGACAAATCCAAAACAATCCTTGTTTAATTAAGTTAGCCTTTCTTGATTGTGCCCCAGATAACAAATCATTTTCCTGTGAGTGTCGCTCTAGGGATGTCCTCCTTAAAGATATCACCCAAATATTTATAGGTAAGGATCTTTGCCCAAACCTACTCAGGATGTGTGCACCATCTCCAATATAGTTTGGCAGCAAGAGCTTGACAATTCAGCCTCGATAAATGAAAAGACCAAGCCTCCCATTCTTCTTGGACCGACAAACAGCTTCCCAGCTTACCAAAGTCCACTTAGAATCTTCCAAATTTCCAGCCCATAGAAATTGACGGGAAAGAGCATCGAATTCACGGATAAAACTCAGGGGAGCTTCCAATAAAAAACATCTATAAATAGGGAGAGTCTGAATGACAAATTTCAGAAGTCACACGTCCAGCAGAAGAGAGCCACCTAAATGTCCAGTGACTTTCATACGGAGCTTATCCAGAATTGACTACCAGTGTCCTCTAGCAAGGGGACCCATTGAAAGAGGAAAACCCAAGTAATAGGGAGAACACCAACCTGAAATCTGAGAATCCTTGCAATCCGTCTCTAAATTGGAAGAGGGGTAGGGGTATTGAAGAAAATAATAGAGGACTTGTCCTCATTAATCTTCTGTCCAGAAGCAACCAAGTAGATATCTAGAACCTTCCTCATATGCAATGCCTCCTCAACTTTGGCCATTCCAAGTAAAGCCATATCATCAACAAATTGAAAATGAGAGAAAGAAGAAATAGAATGAGACTAGGCCCAGCCGCGAATCTTACCTTGTCTGACATGAGACTTCATAAGGCACCCCAATCCCTTAGCCAACAAAATGAAGAGTTACAGAGACAAAGCGTCTCCCTAACATAGACCCCTTGAGGCACTGAATAACGGAGATGAAGTCCCATAAGAGGTGATGTAGCTCATTTCAACTTTGGTTACCAGTGAAATCAACTTTGACCCCATTTCATGAATGTCCTTATCCTCTATAATGAAAATGCAAACAAATTCTACTACTCTAAGCATCCCATGCAAATAGAATATGTACATGTACAATACACAAATTTGACAAGCTTTTCACAACACATCAGACAAGTTGATTTCATTTGTCTTGTGTCAAATTTAAAGTGATGAAAATATAATTAAAGGTGAAGGAATGTGTTGTACCCAAAATAAATTTTTGCTTCAAAGAGACATTTTTGCTTAAAATGATCTAACTCATGTAAAAATGTTGTCAAAAGTATGTTTTAGGTCAAACCAAACATAAGGTTTTTGTGGGTTTGTGTCAAGGAAGATGCTTGCAAATTTCTAAAAAATTGAAAATTAGGGTTTCGTACCCCTATTTTTAGGGAAACCCCCGAAAAATAGGACCTTTCTAGAATTGATTGAAAATGATTTTGATAGGATGAATTGACTTCACGATCACACCGGTCAAGTCAAAATCACCAAAAAGTTTGTTTTCCTTTGGTGGGTCTATTTTCATTTTTCAGGAAGAAAGTTAGGAGCTCCACAGCCATTAATGGCAGATTGGCCAGTACCCGGTGTTGAAAGATAAGCCTCAAAAGCTTCAATGAAGAATCCATGGCAAAAATGCTGAAAAAGATGCTCTGCGATGGAAGGGATTTTCAAAATTGAAAAATGCCAAAATTTGGCTAAGTCTGGAGAATGCACATCTTGCTACCAAGAGGAGGCTAGGCAGTCAAATGCCTTAGTCATTTTTCCAACACTCGTACACGCAACACGATGAAGGCGATTGCTTGGATGCACGCATCTGTGTCATCAACAACAATGATCAAATTAGTCACGGTGCACGACAAGCGCGAAGCATGAAGAAATGAGGATTTTCAAAGGAAATGATCAAACTGCAAGCTAAAAGCACCCCTGTTGGACAGGGGTGCCCTTGAATTCAAAGGGTCAAATGCAATCATCATCTTTCACCAAGGCATTCATCTCTTCCGTGTTTCTATTGGCTTTCCAACGCATCATCAAGCAAGACCACTTGATTCATCAATCACCGGAAAACGTCAACGAAGTCAGAAGACGTTGAAAACAACTACTATAAAAAATGGCAGTCAAACATGAGAAAAAGCGCCCCTGCTGGCTAGGGGCGCCCTTGAACAAGAGGATTCAGATGTCAGTTTATGAGAAAACTTGTCTTTGAGAGATCTCTCTGGCATTAGCCCAGCTTTGCAATGAACCTATTCGGCAGCCTGCGAGACACATCAAACGACAGCAACTGTTGATCGTCAAAGCATGCAAAATAGAAGATAAATCAGTGAACTTCAAGGCAAAAGCGCCTCTGCTGGCCAGGGGCACCCTTCACTTTGAGAAACCTGCTGTGGTTTTCAACCACTGCTTTCTACAAGGCATCTGTTCAGCACTCTCATCTTCGCGATCAATCCAACTTCACGTTCACAAGACCTGTTGACCAATCAGAGCCAGAGATCAAACAAAAAATGCCAAAGGTGAAGACTGAATGAAGAACATGGAGAAATTGGCTAAGTATCAAAGAAAAGCGCCCATGCTGAGGAAAGGCGCCCATCTTTTTGGGCAGACAAATGCAATCTATAAGTTGTGTGACCTCTAGGATGACCTCCATTTTGATCGATCTCGACAACACCATCAGCAAAGACATCAGACAAATCAGTCATTTGATGACAGAGATCAAACTAAGGCAATTCATGAAAGTTTACAACATGAAAATATCTAGTCAAAAGGTCAAAGGCACCCCTGCAAGCCAGGGGCGCCCATGCTTTTGAAGGACTTCAACTGATTTTCAAGACCTGTGAAACCAGTCATCCTTTCCAGGACTAAGTTGGTTATCTAACGCATCGTCAAGCAAGATCATATGACTCATCATTCAACAGTAATCTCAGATCGGAGCACGGAGGGTCAAAATGGAGAAATTGAAGAATAGTCAAGAAAAATTGACTAAGTCTGGTGAAAAAAGTGCCCCTACTGGGAAAAGGCGCCCTTGAAATTGAGGCCTCAAATTTAGTTTTTTGGCTTGGCAACTCCCGAGCATACCTCTTTAGAGTTGTTCCATCTCAACAACGGAACCATCAGCAGCAACTCAAGATCAACTGAGCAACCAGGAACGAGGATCGAATAGAGGCACTTCACCATAGGAAATAATGAAAAAAGTGTTCAACTCTCTAAAGGATGCCTAGAAAGTCAAAGCAAGATCTGTTGAC